>AFRA01000021.1:0-100953 GCA_000223055.1 Claviceps fusiformis PRL 1980
AACTATAATAATCCCTTAGGATATTATAAAAAACAAGGAATATTAACTATAATAGGGCTATAGTATAACTTAGAAAAGAAACTAATAACCCTATACGCTATCTATAATAGGTAAAATAGTAAAATAGTATTAGAAGCTAAGATTATAGGATATTACGTTAATGCCTTAGTAAATAGTAGTGTAATAAGTAATTATATTTTACTTAAAGTTATTAATTATTACTAACTTCTATAGAGAAAGAAATAAGCCCTATATACGCTATATAATATTAAAGGAACTATGTTTAACTATAATAATAGTATAATTAATATAGAGCTTAACATTAGTGTTAAATTCTCTAAACAAACGGAACTTATTACCTTTAATATAATAGATATATTAGATTATAATCTTATCCTAGGACACCTATAGTTATAGAAGAGTAACTTAATAATTAACTAAAGGACTAGCTACTTATAATAGAATAAGATTATAGGCTAATAGTATTAGGGGATCTTAGAAGCATAAGTAGAGCTTTATAATAACTTAGTAATAATAGTATATAAGCTAAAAACTAAGGTATTAACTAGGAAGGACATACTATAAGGAATAAATTATAAAATCTAACGTATAGTGTATAAGAAAATCTAGAAGGTTATTGCTACCTTATAGAAAGACCTTATATATTTAAACAATACACTAAGGAAACTCCTAGTAACTACTAAAAGCCTTAAAGAACATAAAGAATAAATAAAACATATTCTAAAGGAATATTAGAAGTATAAAGAACTTTTTTAAAAAGAACTTAAAACAGGACTTTTATAATATAGTAAGTGGGATTATAAGATAGTGCTTAAGGATAGAACCTTAACTACCTTTTATAAGATCTACAACCTTAATGAAAAATAGCTCTAAACTTTAAAAGAATATCTTAATAAAATATTAACTAAAGGATATATTTAGACATTAACGTTAGAAGCTAAATATTCTGTAATGTTTATACCTAAGAAAAATAGTAAACTATAACTTATTATAGATTATTAATAACTTAATAATATTACTGTTAAGGACTGCACGCTGCTTCTATTAATATCTAAGCTTTGCAATAAATTATATAGAAAGAAATAGTTTATAGCACTTAATCTTAAAGGGGCGTATAATCTAATATATATAAAATATAGAGATAAGTGGAAAACAGCGTTTTAAACTAAATTCGGATTATTTAAATATTTAGTAATGCCTTTTAGGCTTACTAACGCCCCTACTACGTTCTAATGAATAATTAATAATGTCCTAAGAGAATATCTAGATATCTTTATAGTGGCTTATCTTAATAATATCCTGATTTTCTTTAATACGCTTAAGGAATATAAGGCATATGTATATAAGGTGTTATAATTACTTTAGAATGCTAATCTCCTTATAGAACCTAAGAAAAGTAAGTTCTATGTCTAGGAAGTTAGCTTCTTAGGATATATAATTTAACTAAGGGAAATTAAAATAGAATAATTAAAGATTGACTCTATAAAAGATTAGCTATAACTAAAAACAGTTAAGGATATATAGAGCTTTATTAGATTTACTAACTATTACTAATAATTTATTAAGGACTTTAGGCAAATTACAGTCCCCCTTTATAACCTTACTAAAAATAGTATTACTTAGAAATAGGATAACTAAATATAATAAGCCTTTAATTAAATTAAGGAAGCTATACTAAGGGAACTAGTATTTATTACCTTTAACCCTAAGAAACCTATTAAATTAGAAACTAATGCCTTTAGCTTTGCCTTAGGAGCGTAAATTAGCTAACGTAATAAAGAAGGGAAACTACACCCTATTGCCTTCTACTCTAAAAAATTATATAGTATAGAACTTAACTATTTAATTTATAATAAGGAATTCCTTATTATTATTAATGCCTTTAAGGAATTTTAATATTATCTCCTTAGGAATTGCTATAAGGTTAAAGTATATATAGATTATAAAAACATTGCCTATTTTTCTATAATATAATAGTTAAACGCCCGTTAAATACGCTAGGTGGAATATCTCTTAGAATTTAATTATAAAATAATTTATAGAAAAGGATTTAAGAATGGTAGAGCTAATGCCCTAAGTTAATAAGCAGACTATAATAAGGGGATACTATTAGGATTAGAATAACTCTTTAAAGCAAATCCTAACGGCAGCCTATAATAACAATTAATTAATATAATATTATATATTAAAGCAAAGCACCCTATATATAATAATGTCCTAGAATAGATAAAGGAATATAAGGATAAATTACCTAAGGAATGTACACTAGAATATTCTACTGTACCTATATATAAGGGAAAAATCTAGATCCTAGAAACGCTAAGGAAGAAAGCTATTAAAACATTATATAAATACCCTATATTTAGCTACTAAGGAATCTAAAAGACTAAGGATAAGATATAATAAACCTTTAACTTCCTAAGAATTAAGGAAGTAGTATATAAAGTAGTAACCTTTTACGCCTAGTATACCTATAGTAAAGCTGTACGCTATAAGCTATATAGAGAACTTAAACTACTGTAAGTTATATAACTCCTATAGGAATCTATAGCTTTTAATTATATTACTAAGCTACTACTGTTAAAAGAACCTATAACTAATATAGAATATAATAGCATCTTTATAGTAACTAATAAACTAATAAAGTATAGGTATTTCCTTCTATATAAGGAATTTAGTAATGCTAAAGAACTTATATATATCTTCCTCTAAATAATAGCTAGTAACTATAGTCTTTTAAAAGAAATTATTTTAAACTAAGGTATTATATTTACTTTTAAATTCTAGCAAACCCTAATAACCTAACTTAGCACTAAATATTAACTTAGTATAGCATACTACCTACAGACTAATGAATAAACTAAACGCTTAAACTAAACATTAGAATAATATCTATAATACTATATAAATTACAAGTAAGATAATTAGGTAATATAGTTACCTATAGTATAACTTATATACAATAGCGCTATAGCTAAATCTATAGAGATATTGCTACACTATGCTAACTATAGATATAACCCTAAGGCACTCTAAACCCTACTAAAGGGACCTAATGTAGAAAAAGCTATGCTATTAGTAGAATAACTAAGAAGGCTATATAAATAAATAAGATAGAAACTAGAATTTATAAGAAAATAAATAGTAAAATACTATAACTAAAAAAGAGAAAAAGGACTAACCTTATAGAAAGGAAGTATAGTATATTTTCTATAAAGATATATTAAAACTATATAACCTAGCAATAAGCTAAACTATAAGAAGTTAGGATCTTTTAAGGTTAAGAAAAAAATCTTTAACATTAACTATAAACTCTTACTGCCTCTAACTATAAAAATATACCCTATTTTCTATATCTTACTCCTAGAAAAAGCACTTACTAGAACCTAAGCCTTAAAAACATAATAATTTAAGATTAAGAATAACTATAAATATAAGCTTAAAAAAATCCTAGGATTAAGATATATAGATAAGGGATAGGAATATTTAGTTAAATAGGAAGGATATAATTACTAAGATAGTATATAGGAACCTATAACTAATTTCTTTTATTATAATAAGGAAATCGCTAGATTCTATAATAAAAACATTAATTTAGCTAAACCTATAATTGGATATTATTTACTAGCTTTAAAAATAAAAGTATTATAAGAATAGCATTAATAATGCAATATTATAAAGAAGAATTAACTAAGAATGTATTAAAAGTATCCTAGTTAATAGTATTTAATACTAAAGAACTTTCTACTATAGGAGCTAAAGCTAGCGTAGCCTATTTATAAGCTTTAAGCTTATTTAAGGACTAAAGCCTTAAATATACTATTACGTTTTCTTTATAAAGTAATAACTATTTCTAATAATAAAGATGTTCTAAGCAATTTAATAATTCTTTAATATCTACCTAGGCCTTATATAAAACCTTCTATCTTATAGCTAATAACTTTTCTACTAATTCCTTCTTTTTACTTAAATGTTTAGACTTAATAATAATATAAGTTACTTTAATATATTAGCTAGAAATAATAAAATAAATATAAAAAGGGCAACTAATAAGAACTAAATATAGCATTAGAAGCGTTATAAAAATAACTATAGTAGACACACTTATTATACTTTATAAAATACTTAACTATTCTATATTATAGCCCTTAAGAAGAATAAAATAAATATAGTATTACATTATAACTATACTTATTAATATAAGTATATAGATTATTGCAACAATAAGATATAATAGATTAAGCAGTAGACCTATATAGTTAATTAGGGAGACTAGATATAGTAGTTTTTAATAAAAGAAGCTAAAGATAGGGAAAGAGAGGAAAAAGGGAATACTTATAAGGAAGAACTTAAAGCTATAGAAAAATAGCTGCTTAAGGCTAGATAAAATAGGTTTTTAAGGATAAGAAACCTTAGAAGAGGGGGGAATATATTATAAACCACCCTTATAGACTAGACTAACCTTCTTCTAACTAATAGCTTAACTAATTACATTACACACAGCGCTCGCTGCATATATGCAGCGAGCTACGCCTCCAATCACTACATATCTACCGTGAGCTCCCTCTACGATCACTGCATATTCCTTATAAGCTTAGAATAAGCCTCTTTCTATATAAAACTGCCCTCTAGACCTAGATATCATAGCTAGCTAGTCTTCAATAACCTCATAAATCTATTGCCCAGCCTGACCGCCTCGTGAATCTCCGACCAAACCCGACCTCAGCCGTCACACCGTTATTTTTTTTTTTTTTTTTTTTTGTCTCCAAACCCCTCCCCCATCAACCCAAATCACTCCAACCCCCCTGTTGTCACACCCAGTGACATCACACCTCGCAAAAAAGTGTCATCAAATGGACAGCCCCTACGCCAAAGAACTCTCCCTTTGCTTCCGCGCCCTCCACGCCGCCGCGCCGCTCAGCCAGTCCCTCCTCTCTCCCCGCCAAGACAAGGGCGCCCTCACAAAGGATGACTTCTCGCCCGTCACGGTCGCAGACTTTGCCGTGCAGGCGCTCCTCATAGCCACTGTCAAGAGCGCCTTCCCAGACGACACCTTTGTGGGCGAGGAGGATGCGTCTGCGCTGCGAGGCAACGACGCTCTCCTGACGCGGGTTTGGGATCTGCTGCAGCAGACTGGCTGCACGGGTCAGGAAGACAAACAAGGCTGTCATGAGAAGGAAGGGGGGTTCGCGCTGCCGGACTCCAGGGAGCAGTTGTGTGCGCTGCTCGATCAGGCCGGGTCGAGCAGCCCCGGGAAGAAAGGCAGGACGTGGATCTTCGATCCCATTGACGGGACGAGGATGTATCTCAAGGGGGGACTCTATGCCATCAACATGGCGCTGCTGGTGAATGGGATCCAGACGCTCGGGTGTGCCGGGTTTCCCAACATGGCTGTGGATGCGGCGGCGCCGTTGCAAAACGAGGACGTCGATGCCCATGGCCAGGGATGCATTGTCTATGCCGTCCGGGGCCACGGAGCATACAAGAGGCCCATGTACGCGTCGTCTCTCGGCGACGACGCAAAGAAGGACCATCTTCTTGCCCCAATCTCGTCCTCACCCGACCTACGCTTCGTCACATGCGCCAGCGTCGTCGACTCGGCGCTCGAGAACGTCCACGGCGCGATAGCCAGTCGGCTCGGCGCCGTGTATCCAGGCTGCGACCTCGTCGCGTGGGTGTTGCGCTGGGCCACTCTGGCCATGGGACTGGGCAACGTCACCGTATGGGTGTACAAGCGACGGGAGCGGCATGGCAAGGTGTGGGATCACGCGGGCGCGATGCTCTTGTTTGAGGAGACGGGCGGGAAGATCACGGATGTCATGGGTCGGGACATTGATTTGACGGTAGGACGTACCATGAGCGCCAATTTTGGCTTCGTCGCTGCACCTAGGCATCTGCATGATCGGGTTCTGCGTGTGGTGCGGGAGGTATTGAGGGAGCACGGTCATGAGGAGATGCTGGTCTGAGTGAGGAGCAGGCCATGCATACGCATGTCTGCGGTGGGAATCGCCACGTCCAAGGTGCTCCAGGGGCAATTACAAGAAGCAATTGCCTTGTATACAACTATCTACGGCACCGCATTCCTGGTGGTACAAGATCAGGGGAGTCTTTTGCTCGGCATGGGCCTTTTGACTTTCGATCCGACTCATCATGGCGCAAACCGGAACCATGAACTGCATCGCTCAACAGGTCTAAACCGCTGAAAAGTGTCCATAGCAATCTTGCTCCAAATAATAATGATAAAAAAAAGTGAGCCGCTGCTTTGCGTTCCTTTGCTGGTAGAAAAAGATGTGAGGTGCTTTCATCCAACGATGACCCCAAGATGGATATATCATGAGTTCGATGGGCGACGGGTTGACGCCTATTTGCATTGCCGTCGGTCGTGACATTGCACAACATTAAATGCAAGAAAAAACATGGTTGCTCTGTTAGTAAGCAAAGCGAGCATCTGGCCTGGCATCCCATTGATTGGACATCGTGGTAGTGAGGTGGATCCTCCTTTGCGGCACTTCCCAATGCTGCGGACAGAAAAAAAAAATGGCTCCGTCTTCGCTTTTCTCTGGCACTCCATATTCCATCATCGTGAAAGCACGCTTCTCCTCCAACTTCATCCACGACCAACCGGCGCAGCATCAGCCGTCGGGTCCGGACCAGCGACCCACACCGAGCGACGTTTCCTTCCCGACTGCCAGCCGCATCCAATTTGAACACTGAACACACGCAAGCCCGCCTCTCCTGCGCCCCTCGTTCTCCCACTTTCACATCATGGATCACGGACGCGACCCTTGCCCCTGGGTCATCTTCAATGACTTTGGTGGTGCATTCTGCATGGGGGTAGGTTTGACACTGGCAATCCATGAAATTGTTCCTTGAATGCGACGGCAGAGGCTCTATGTGCCAGGATGAAAAGAGAGAGAGAGAGAAAGAAGGAAAGAAAAAGCCCGTCAACACTACTGATGGGAAAAGACCGATTCACAGGTCAACTCGATTGATCATGGGACTAACCTGCTTTTTTTCTTCCGACTTCTTCCAACAGGCCATCGGCGGTACCATTTGGCATGGCGTCAAAGGTTTCCGAAACTCTCCCTACGGCGAACGTCGCATCGGAGCCATCACTGCTGTCAAGATGCGCGCCCCCGTCCTCGGTGGCAACTTCGGCGTCTGGGGCGGTCTCTTCTCAACCTTTGACTGCGCCGTAAAGGGTGTGCGTAAGAAGGAAGATCCCTACAACGCCATTATTGCTGGCTTCTTCACCGGCGGCTCGTTAGCTTTCCGTGGCGGCTTCAAGGCTGCTCGCAACAATGCCATTGGCTGTGCTGTCTTGCTAGCAGTTATCGAGGGTGTCGGCATTGGTTTCTCCAAGATGCTGGCGGGAAGCACGAAGTTGGAGGCGCCCCTGCCGCCGCCTAGTCTGGAGGGCGCCAGCCTGTGATGAAGCTGAAGGGTCTTCACAATAGAAAAAAAAAGAGAGAGAAAAGGAGAAGAGGAAAAACATCGAAGCACATCTGGGCGACTTATATGGAATGGAACCGAAGATAAGGAGAAAATGAAGTTTCAGTCTAAAAAAAAAAGAAAGAAAGGAATGATGGATCGGCCGTGGGGGAAACTCCTTTTTTGTCCCCCTCGACGAGTGCATGTCATGAAAGACATTTCTATAGGCGTTATCACATCACGTCATTGGACCCTTTCGACATTTCTTTCTATTTACTATGGATTATTCGCGAGCGGACAAACCACGCTCTACTGTACAACAAACGACTGGAAGCAAAAAAGGGAACAGGAAAAAAAAAAGAGGAAAAACATCAATTATTGTCTTTTACTTCGAGCCTCCTCCAAGCCGGTGGTCATAGGGACGTCAGACACGCTTGCCACGAACGCGGAACGACATGTCGAGGACAAGAGTGAGGAAAAGCAAGAGAGCCACGATTAAAGAGCCGCCACGGTGGCCAATGGAGGTCTCAGCTGGCTTCACAGGGCGATAGAGGCATCACATGTATTGGCATCGCATCGGCGTTTCAACTGTACTATATAGACTGGATTGGTGAGCGTGTATGGAGCTGTACTTTTTTTTTTTACCCCTTCCCAAGCAGGGCTGCGAGGACTGGTGGGGAATCGAATTCGCATTCCGCATCGGGTCTGGATATAACAGGAACATGGGTTTTGGAGAATACATCGGTGGTGCTAGCCTCTTAGTCAGAATCTATGCTTGAGTTGAATCCAAATGTCTTGGGAAAGCCATCGTGGCTCTTGATCTTACGCTTTGTGCTGGTCTGCAGCAACATCCGCGTCTCCTCGCCCCCCCTTTTCTCCTCCAAACAAAGGACCAAGTCCCTGGGAACGAGAAAGTATATGACTCTGATGGATTGCGACTGCGACGTCTGCTGCGAGGACGGCGTCGACTCTTCACGCTCGTATCTTGGATTGGACTCGGACGGCGAGTAATCATGTTGCATACAACATTTGCATACATGTACAGAACCACTTCCCAAAGATGAAGAGAAAAGGGGAAAGAAAAAGGGAAGAAAAGAAAAGAAAGAAAAGGGAAGAAAGGAAGGGAAAGAAAGAGAAAGAAGAAAAAGAATATAATATATATATATATATAAAGGGGGAGGATAGATAAAAAAAAAACAGAAAAAAAAGAAGAAGAAAAAAGAAGAAAAAAGAAAAACAGAAAAACAGTAAAAAAAAATCAACGTCGAATTGGAAATATGGCGCCCCCTCGAGCGGTGGCGAGCCCGGTCACGTCATTTTCAACCAGTCTTGTGGATATCAAGAGGCCTTTGTTCTCATAAGTTCGGCATAAGCATGGAGTTCAGCCAGATGATGTGCATTTTCGGTGCAAGCAAGCTCATATGCACATACTAGGTATCTAGGTAGGTACATAAAATGGTGGTGTGGTTTTGTATATACACGAATCAATTATATATACTTTCCTCTTCTTCTTCTTCTTCCATCGCTTCCCCCGCGCTGCGACAGTTCTTTATCTAGTTTGTACACCCGCTATTTTATCACGTACCCTTTGCCCTATATCCTCCCATCATTGATTATTTCTTTATCTCAAGAATTGTGTATCGGAATGCATGGCCCGTGATCATGGCCATGTCAGCCAGGCATGGAGAAGCGGGGCAAAAAAGAGAGAGAGAAGGAGGGAGGGAGGGAGAGAAGGAGAAAAAGATTTGGAGGGGTGGAGAGAGACAAGAGGGGGTAAAGAGAACCATCTCGGTATCAAGATCGAACACGCGCCAAGAGATGCCAAGCCTCGGCAATTGAAGAAGACAAGAAAATAAAGACTTCCAAAACACAACTCCCAAAACGCCGTCAAATTCAACAAAACATTGATCGCATTCAAGCCATACAAACGTTATTACCATCCCCAATTTTGTACCATTAAGCGCCATCGCGTATAGAACAAAGAGGATAATCAGGCTTGTAAACGCAGCATTTAAAAATAAGGGGGGGGGGGATCATAGAATGACCAGAAGAGAAAAGTAGAATCTGCTTTATTTAAGAATAAAGGAAACGACAAAAAGAAAAAATAAAGGGGGAGGGATAAAAAAAGGAAGAAATGACAACGGGAACAAAAAAGGAGAGAAACGAGAGGAAAGGATAAAAATTTACAGAAAAAAATATAAATGAATAAGAAGAAAAAAGTATATGCAAAATGTTTACTCAAGCCAGATCAAAAGTCGCTCTTTGAACTACTTGCACAGCATTGCCATGGTGAATGAACCTCAACCAGACCCAGCTACTAATCCGGCAGCGATCTTGACGGCATGGATGACATGCTTTCTGCGAACGCCGGGGGACCGCCCGAGACAGACAGATTTCCTTGTCAATTCTAGCAGGAAATCGTTAGTCCTTCTCAAGTGTTTTCGGAGAAACGCGAGCCTATCGAGGATAAAATGGAAGAGCTAGCTCTCACCTTTGATCAACATGCCTACATCCAGAGTAATCTTGACCTTGTTGGACCAATTGGTAGGTTGTGGCCACACACAGTTGCCGGTGGGGGATGAAACGGCGTAGGGTGTTGTTGCTGTACTGCTAAAGTCGTTCCCACTGGCCGGGGCCGGGGCCGGTGCCGGTGCCGCTGTCGCTACCAGTGCTGGTCCCGGTTCCGAAAAGGGTGGCTGACCATAAATCATTCCGGCGTATTCTGCCATGAATGGGTTGCTTGGTGAACAGGGCGATCCCGTTGGTCCAGATGCAGAAGAACCGTTACTATTGCTGCCGGTTGCATTCATGACGCTGCTCTCGTACGTGGAATCCGCGCTTCGGTGAAGTGCCTGTTGAGGCTGCAAGACGAAGCCGTTGCTGACTCCGGGCGCCTCTCCGTGTCGCCCGAGTTCAAAAACGTCAATTTCGGCGTCAACGAAATCAGCTCGTGGTGGAACAAAAATCCCCAGCTGTCGTAGATGCGTTTCCACCTCATCCGGGTCGAAGAAGTCACCTTCAAATCCGACCAGCATCATTCGCATTCTTCGATCGTGCCCGTAATCGATTCGTTCATCCCGCGCCTTCTGCACCGCCACCGCTGGTCCCCATGGGCCCATGGACATGCCTGTCATTTGTTGAGGCTTGGCGTAGGACTGCGTATCCTCCTGATTTCCAATTGGCATGCTGCTGCTCCCCCTGCTGCCAGACGCACTGTTGGGGCTTCTCATTGAGGACTGGTCTGGGAAAAAAGTGCCTGCCCCGCCGAGATTAGTGAAGGGGTATTTCCAGAAGCAGAGGTCCTCGTCCTGGCGACTGTTCAATATTGCTTGTAATCGTGTGATGATTTCTTCTCTCGTCTCAAAGAGCATGCAGAATCCAAACACAGCTGCGAACCGATCTGGTGATGGACTCGTGCTCGTTATCAGCCGCAGAGCACTCTCGCATGTAAAGCGCTGCAGACGACGTCCAAATGTTTGCTCACAGGCAGCGAACGAGTATGGAACGTGCAGCGTATGATGTGGCGAAGGCATTGTCGTTAAGTTTTCCTGGAAATCAGCGGCAGTACCTGACTCCATGGACGAATAGAATGGTAAATCAACATTTTGCTGTGCCGCGGCCGTGACCACGTCGTAGTTGACCGAGTGTGGCGCATAGATCAGGGGGCCAGAATACGAAGCCAGCGCCTCCGCCGCGGCAGGTACTTGAAACGTTGTTGGATAGTCAGCTTGCTGAAGCGAGGCTTTCCGTTGAAGTGCGTCCTGCGCGGGCAACTGTTTCGATGGAATTATGGGTGCCTCATCGTCATCGTCATCAGAGGCACTGACGTCGCCGTTACTGACTCGAGCTTTATCAGCGGCAGCAGCGATCTTGTTGGCAATGGACGACAGGCGTTGGAGAGTCTGGGATGCTCCTTCCAGAAGTCGCTCGGATACAAGGATACCAAAGAAGGCATCAAAGTTCTTGCTGATGTCGTTATTGGCCTTTTCCAGCTCTTGGACACGCTTCTCCAACGTAGTGATGGCGGCGTCTTTGCGGTGGCGGTACGCGCGCTGAGCGAGCCGAATTTGGGTCCGACGGCGCTTCAACACATTGTCAGATATCTCAGGTATGATACACACACACACATATATATACCCTCCATGGGCCTCCAGACGCGTGTGTTTGTGTTTCTATGCCATGACTTACATCAGCTGCCGTTTCATCTTTGGTATCCTTTCGTGGCCTCCCTCTGCACCGTTTCGTCCGACCGTCGTCCTCGGTACTCTCGTTCACCTTGACATCATCTTCGTCTGCGGGCCGGGAACGCTTTCTTGCCGCCGCCGGGCTGGTCATCTGTGGGAGAGAAGCCGCGTGGCCTTGATGAGGCATAATGCTCGAGAGGGGCATGATGAAGCTGAGTGGGGTAGTTCATTGCACCGTGAAAGCAATTGCTCTCTTAGGGGGAAGAACTTTTGTACCAAGACTCCAAAGACAGCGCGTGAGGGCTCTCCCAGGGAGAGCGGCGGCCATGTGTGCACGTATCAGCGGGCAACTCAGCTTGTGTTGAGAAAATGCCGCCTTTGAAGCTAAGAGATGGCCTCGATGTTGTTGGTTGCATATCACGTTGCTGGGCTTTGTTTATGAAGGCGAAGGTGAGGCGAGGATCTTGAATTACTCGGGCCCAGAAAACATTTGAAGATGACGCAGGCCCCAGGCCGTCGAATTTCGAGTTTCGGGTTTCGAGACTCGACAGTCGACAGTCGACCGTGAACCAATGGACCGTGGATGGTGGACAATGGGTAGGGCAAGCAGGTTCGAGTCTGAAGATGGTCGAGGGGTTTTAGAAGCCAGATAGATCAGCGTTGGCACAGGAGAAACGAGAGGCATGAAAGCTGTGCAGTGCGAGCACTCGACGTGAAGACATGTCAGGTACACTGACTGCTGAGGAGTACCCTAGCACTACCTACGTCGGCGTACATGTACATAGGCACACACGGTGCTGGGCCTCAGGATTTCGCCTGCATCATAAAGTACTAGGTACTTAGTTCTAAGGTGTTGCCCGGAACGCATAGGTGGAGCCTAGACAACGCGCGGATTATAATAAACCCGCGCTACGCGAGGGCTGCGGCTATGCGCACCATTCACTACTTATTTTCCTTTGTATGTAATTTACTAGAGACTTAGAATAGGGAGAATATCATCAATTTCTAGCGCATTCTGCGCGTCATAAGGCAAACAGTTGATGGATCCATTCAAGCTCCAGCACAGCCCGCCATTGCCCAGAACGAGTCCGGCCGTGACACGCCCTCCTCAAACACAAACAACACCCCCCCCCACCCCCCACGCGGCCCCACCTCATGCAAGCAGCAAGGCACCTGCCGCGGCGCTACAGGACATGCCGTGGGGCTTTCGCCTCAAAGGTGCCAGCTAGGTCGAAGTACAAGTTACTGAACTTTAATTTCTCATCAAAGTTCTTGCGACTTCCGGACTCCAAGTACCCGGTACTTATCCCTTTGGCAGTCATAAGGCGCCAAAAAGGTACCGACAGGGATGATTAACCAATTACAGTAGGGTAATATCTAAGGTACTTTAATCTTTGAGGGAGCCTAATAATATTTAAAGTTACACTAGTACATTAGAGATACATACATTTATATCATATTTCTTCGTTCTTCGTGAGGCTTAGTGCTAGCCGTTCGACGTAGCTTTGACGTACCTGTCGCCGGGTGGGTCCCGTGACCTGGGTGGCGCCTTATGACTGCCAAAGGGATGTTATTATGTCAGGCGCCTTGTCGTGCGCTACACAGACGGATGGCACGTTTCGCGGGTCCATACGTCCTCTCTGGGTCACGTGATGTTCCGGCACACGCATTTCTCAGGCCATAGTCGCTGAACTTGCTGCTTTGGGTAAATGCATAGATGTCCCATCTTGCAAGCTGCAGATTTTCGTCTTGCATTCCCATGTTGTCCTCCCCGACCATCCCTCGTTCCGTTGCCATCACCCGCTGTTGCCCTACGACAGTGAAACAATTTGCAAACCCAAAAACAACATGAGCGTCTTTCTGACGGCATAAAGTGGCCTAGGGCCCTGCACTCGTCGCATAACGATACCCGCCCACCGAACGGTCCATCGGACACAACTTCTCGCCCGACTATCATCGGTCAGATGCACGGCAGTGGACTGCAGGACCCTTTATGTTGAACATCAACATGCGTCTCGTCCCGTCTCATTTCATCCCGAGGCCACTGCCGCTCCGAGCCGTGAGAAAGGATGCGTGCGAGTGAGTACCTACACTCTAATAAATTAAGGAGTATATAAAGTAAATATAATATTTTACTAATATTATTAAGTATTAATTCTTATTTATATATATTAACTATACCTTAGGCCTATACTGGAAAAGTGGACAAGGTCATGCATGGCTCAGTCTGCTTGGCAAGGAAGCGCATCCCGCGACGTCGAGGCTTCTCCATCGAGGATTTGCGACAAGAAGGATTAACGATGCGCAAACTAGACCATCGACACATTGTTAAGCTGGTTGCAACATATGCCCCAAGATCCCATGAGCTTTGTCTTCTGATATGGCCCGCTGCCATTTGCAACTTGACCAGGCTACTGGACGACCTGGAATGCTTACGAATAAATGATGGCGATCGAGATGATATTATTGAGAGGCTTACTGCTCTTGATCTTACAGACTTGAGTGCCATCGATAATACCACATCCACTGTGGTTGACCAATACTTGGGCCCAACCTCTGAGAAGTGCCCGCTCGGCTATCTTCGGACCATCGTGGGTTGCGTGGCTCGAGCCATGGCGCATTGTCACGCCAATGACGTGCGGCACCTGGATATAAAGCCCTCGAATATTCTCCTGCGGCCTAATCGCGTCTACTTGGCCGATTTTGGAATTTCTCGAGACGTTAGTGGTCAAGACCAGACCACAACAGATAGCATGCCCGGGACCGAGCGATGGCGAGCCCCGGAGCTTTATGGTGACCATGGCTGCAGTATGCAGCTGTCGGATATGTATTCCCTGGGACTGGTCTATCTCAATATCGCGACGGTGCTGTACGATGTCAGACTTGTCGAATTTGACGAGACCTTGAGCTACTCACCACGGATTTCTCGAGAGGAACAGCTCGTCTTGCGCGAGGGAAAACTCAAGGCACATCTCGAAAGGCTGACGGCGCAGGCTTTGATCCGGCCGCCATTCATGTTCACGTGCGAGGGCCAAGAAACCGTGCGACCCAGACCACTCACCCATCTCATATCGCGCATGGTCGCCACGAACCCGCGGCAGAGATATAGTGCCGCCAAGGCTGACGAGAAACTGTCCATGCTGGGAGGCATAAACCAAATCTACCACGGCCAGTGCTGCAAGAGACCCATGCCTTGGGTTGAGAACAAATGGGACCGCAAGTTTGCGAATTTGCTTGCTCTTCAGCGAGAGAATGACGTTCAGCGCAAACGCATCATGGAGCTGGAAGGCATGGACAAAACGTACGAGACCAGACTGGAAAAGCAGCGCGAGAAACACGAACAGGATATAGATAGACTGCAGAACCTGCTTAAAAAGTCCGAGGAAAGATGCCAGCGCTTAGAGTTGGAAATTTCAGACCGACGGAGGAGATTACATAGTTCCCGGGGTTCACATGCCCACGACTCTTTGCGGCCTGCGCTCTCCACTGGGAGGAGGAACATCCCAAGTCCTCATCAAGCTCTTGCGCCGCCCGGAGTGGTTGGCCTTGGGGTGACAGCAAACACTAAACCAACACTGCAGAGAGATTCAGGGGTCTTCAAAACGGTGAATACAGCAGTCGCGGCCACATCCCGCCAACAACAAACGCAACAATCCCAATCCAACCTCGCATTGACCTCCAAACGGACCGGTGAGGAATTGCGAATGCACCAGAGCAGTCCTGCGGTGACGCAGTCGTCAGCGGCGAGACACACACCGGAACAACAACGCTCGCCTAGCATCAGCGGCAACTTGTCCGGATATGCTCTGCGGTCTCGAGGCAGTGGCTCCAAGCTCCCTCTCCCCGTGACACCTCGCCGCAGCACCACCCCGAATCTGAACTCTGACCAAAGCATGACGGACAGCAGCATGGCTTCATCCATCTTTTCGCGACAAAGCCTCGAGACGGCACCTACTCCGCCTATCCACGACAGCCCCCCCGCCATGCACCGGGCATCGAAAGCCAGTGGTGATGACGACTCCAACCCCTCCTGGAGTCAAGTCAACGGAGAGCCGTCATCGCCAACAGAACAGCCACATCGGACGGAAAGAGAGGAGGAGGGTGATCGTGGCGTGTACCCATTTACGCCTCCTAGTCCGGCGCTTTCTACGGCTACATCTACTCTGTCTTGTCCTCGAGCTCGGAGGTCAGGATTCCTGGCCCGCGAAGCAGGAGGAGACGCAGACGCAGACGCAGACGCCACGTCAAGACCGAGAGCTAGACCGCCATCGCTGCAGCCCATGAAGAGTTGGGCGGAAGTTGCGAAACTGGAGAATAGGCGGCCAGTTGCGAGGGAAGTTGTGCGATGACCATGACGGATTTTGCTTTGTCGTTTAAACAGAAGAGGGAACAGAAGGAAAATTATCATTGCTTTTCTTTTTCCTTCTTTCCTCCTTCCTTCCCTTCCTTCCCTTTCTTTTCATCTTTTCGTCTTTTCATCTCTTCTTTCCTTTCTTCTCTTTCCTTCCCTTCTTTCCTTTCTTATTTTTTCTTTAACAAACACCACGACTCATTTACGAAACACCAATTTCATAGCGGGCATGGAAAAAGTCATGATGAACTGTATTGTTTTCTCATTCCCTTGTGTAGATTCAGCGTGGGTGGTTGTACAAAAGGGGTTGGAAGGAAGGGGAGGGAGAATTATGATGACCTGTATGTGTATATGTGTCATGATGACAAATGCGTCGTTGCACGTATCATGGTGAACGTGTGCGCGGAGAGTGTTTACTCGGCATGCCAATGAATCCGCACTGACGGGGGCAGATGGAATTCCATGCCCATGTCTGGTGCTTTTGAAGCACATACATATGTATGTACATATGTGTATATATACGTGCATAGTGGTTCGTATATGCTCGCGGCGCCAATGGCCGATGCAACCATGCGCAACTAAAGGCAGCCCCATGTACATACATATTTGTACAGAACCGCCGTGTTTGCAAGTCCTTTGCTGAACAAGAACACATTTTTGGAGATGTAAAAAAAAGGGGGGGTAGAGGGGGGGGGGGGTTTAAAGAACCCAAAATACCATGGCTAAATCAAAAATAACCCCTGTCCCGCTTGGCCTGTCCACGTATCCATCCGGACAGTCTCGGCGTCTGAGACCGCACCAAGGCATTCCATCTTGGCCCTATAAATGGATCGACTTCCCTTTTTGGAAGCAAGATCTTGAGATGTCGGAGCTCCGCGTCAATGGCCTCGGTGAAGGGGAACGGCGCCGCAGAGAAGACAGAGACGTTGGGTCGGCCCGTGGAATTTCGCTCCGGGGCCGTCTTACTGCCTTGCACGGCAGGAGGGTTGCCGCGCGCTGAGAGGGAGGAAGATACTACCGTCGAGGAGGCGGAGCCGCGGCCTTGAGTCGGACTCTTTTGCTGCTCGACGATGCGGTTGAGTGCTTCTCCTCTTGCGACCCAATCCTGCCACATCTTTTCGAGCTGCCACTCCCACCATAGTTTGGAGAGCTGCACGCTCCAACTGTACGAGCTGGAGGGCCAATGTGAACCATTGGCAGCATGGTACTCTTCTACGGGTAGGCCTTCTTTGCTCATCTGCGCGGCCACGAGGCCCTCCCACTGGTCTTCCAGCGCAGCCTCCTGCTTCAGGTCCTCGTCTACCTCTACGCATTTAAGTATCTTCTTCTGGAACACGATTCCTTTCCGGCCGATCATCTTGGACAGACTCCGCGGCTGAGGTTTCTTCAGCCGCAAAAAGGGCTGGCCATCGGCCGTGGCGCAGAGGTTCAGAGTGCGCTTCTTGGAATGCAGTGTGTAGTTTGGGACGTAGTGCGGTGAGTCGTTCTGGGAGATGTTCATAAGGAATGGCTCCCGAGCGGGGGGTCGTTGTGGTGGGCTTTGGTCTCTTGGAGAAAGCGCCGGTCGTCGCGAGCTGCGCAGTTGGGATGTGATCTGGGTGTATTCGGGAGATGTTTGGTCTAGGGCCTTGGAGAACAAAGACAGGAACTAGTGTGTTTCGAAATACCCATGAGCTTGTTGATGGCATACAGAATGGAGAAAGTTGCAACGTTGAGAAGGATGGGAGAAGAGAGGCGCGAGGAATTTCATTAATATATGTAGCTCACCTTGTAGCCCGCGACCATGGAAGCATAGACCAGTCTGAAGCTCGTGAGCGGCCGGTTATCGGTGAAGCGCTTTCGTATAACATGTTGGATCGCGTTTCTGGAGAGCTGTGTCTGCAAGTCATTTGGGAGGACTATCTTGCCTGCGGACCGGAGTAGCGCGCGATAGAGTGACAGGGCCGCGATCCGGTGACGCGAGTTTCGTGCTGGGACGAAGGGTTGTCGGTGCATGGTCGGGAGCGGGTGGTGGGGCTATAGCGGTCGTGTGTTTGACATGAACTTCATCATGGCCTCGGCATTCGAAAGACAATAGAGGACGTGCTTTGGAGGGACCGGAAGGATCGGATGGGCTCTACTCTCGTTGCTCTGTGTTGAGAAGGGCATCTGCTCGTGAAGTTTGAGATGGATACGCATCTAGTACCTGTACGACATAAGTGGGGCGCTTGTGGAGCTTTGATCCAGTCATTGTAGCGACGGAGATGTCTGAGCTTCTGCCAGTTATATCCGAGACCGACTTTTAAATGCTGAGCTACGTACTACCTACGCGGGCCTGGATTCCGGTAATAAAAGGGCAGCCCGTAAAAGGCCCGCAAGATGTCTATAAGAGGTTCTATGAAAATCTTAGACTTAAAAAATATACATATTATAAGGCACAATAAGCTAGAAATGGTCACTAACCTCTGACGGAGCTCTTCCCAGAATCGGGCATGGCGCGCGATGGTATGTACATATTACATATCCACGTACTTAGGTACTTCGTAGGTACCAGTGAACTGCCAAATTGAAGAACTTCTGATCTTTGCTATTCAACACTCGGAGTCGAGCTTCGTACTGCGCAGACTTCCCCTTGACGATTTGTCAAAGCTGGCGGATTCTTTACTCTCATCTTCTTTGACCGATTTACTCCAAGTCTCAAAAAAAAAAAAAAAAAAAAAAACTTTTTCCGGCAGAACCCGGGAGTCCTGTTCAAGCCAAACTTTTTTTTTATCGTGTCTGTGTGGAAGTGGGATACTGCCCCGAGACCCGAGACTCGAGGCCCCCACAGTCGGACATGCAAGATTTCCGCGCCCGACACGCCGCCGGTCAAGACTCAAGACGAGGCCGCTGGCTCCGGCGCGGATAATTGCACGTCGGATCTATTGCGATCCTTAACCTTGGAACGTGGTCTATGCCCATGGCCCACCCAGCTGCCAGCTCTATGACTATGAGAAGCCGGAGGTTCCTCAGGTGGTGCGTTGATGGAGTTGAGTCACGGGCTCTGCATGTGAGGGTCGGTTGCTTTCATCCGACACAATTTCGTTTTTGTTTTTAGAAGGGAAGGCAAAGAAAAAAAAAAGAGGATAAAAAAAGAAAAGAAAGGAAACCAAACGGTTAGGAATGGGCTTAGATCTAATTCAGGGGTAAATTGTTTCAATATTGAAATTAAATCAGATAAAACAGGGGGGAAAAGGGACTAAGCCGACGGCGTTTGCAATGAGCTAGCGGCAGAGTCGGAGAACGACTTGCAGGGGGCGGATTTACTAGAGGCTAGTAGGCAGGTACAATGTTGAATGCACATTGTAAATGGCCAAGCAAGACTCATCAATCAGATGAGGTACACCACGCCGCGTCCCAGTGCCATGTCCTCGACTTGGTCACGACTCACGTTGACATCGTTGACATCATCCAATGTGTTGGTTGCATTCCGTGCTCCACACTGCGCAGCTGCACCCCATCAGAACCCCATCTGGCATGGGCCCATGGGCCCTGGAAAGCACCTACGCCCTACGCCGGTGTCAACTTCCCTTCTCGTGGCTGCCATCATTCATCAAACGTCAACGGTCGTGCCTGCCAACTTCAAACTCAACGTCCAACGGGGCGGTTGGTGTCGATGACGGACCTCAATTGCTGGGTTGCTGGGCTGCAAGCAAGGCTGCCAGCAAGGCTGCCCACTGCTCAGTGGGTAAGTACCTACCTAGGTAGGTACCTAGGTAGGTACTTAGGTACTTGAAGTAATAGTACTTTTAGTACTTTAAGTAGGTACCTAGGTACCTAGTAGCTTTGCCATTTGATGCTTCGCCCTGCAGGACCGCCTCAACCATTGGCGTTTCTCTTCTCTCCAGAGCGTGCCCCCCCAATCTCGCTGTCTGCATCTGGCCGACACTCGACTTCTCGTTTGCCCATGCCGCGTTTCTATACTTCTTCACCTGAGGGTCTTGCCTCAAATCTCATCTGGAGCAGCGACCCGACATCTCTTAGCACCAGGTGACGCCACATGCAATCCCTGCCTCCCTGGTCCTGGTCCTGACTCCTGAGTCCCTAGTGCTTATACATATCATCGTCGCTTCAATCCCCCCCTTCACTTCCGACACCGTCCGGCCGTCCGGTGAACGGCCTCCTTTGTTCATCCCGGCAGCAATTTCAAACCGCGCACCCCTCCAACTCCCCATAACGCCTGGCCGATCCAGCTTCGCTCGCTACGCCTCATCTCGCGCCCGGCCTTCAGCCTTGCGTTTGCGCCAATTCTGGGCAAGTGGTAGGCTGCCCAGAGTCAAGGCTCAACCCCCAGTCTTGTCATCGGCCACATGTCGACACCGAGAATCCATCACAACTGCCTTCATATAGTTACTTCAGGCCCGTTGATGCTTTTGAAACACCTACCTCAAGTACCTGCTTACTTATGCTTTTGCAAGGTCTGGATTTGTGGCGACATAGCTCTTGCCCAACCTATCCGAGGCAGATGACTATTTACAACTGAATACTAGCAGCTGGTATTGCAAAATGTTTCTTCACTCCGGAGCAAGTTTACATGGCCACGCATACTCGCTGCAAAAGACTTCATCTTCACCATTAAAATCCGCCAAAAAGGAGAGTCTTCTGAAGACGGCACTGCGGCCGCTCTCTACGCTCCCCGACGCAAAGGAGGCCAACTCTTTTATCACGTCGAGCCAGGCCGAATCGTCTAGCCGCCGCAGAGCCTCCAGCGGTGAGCCATATCGCGGCCCATCACTCGTTCTTCGCCAACGTGCCGCATCCAGCAGCTTCACCAAAAAAGACGTTACCGTTAGATTTTCCGAGCCTGACATGGAACATGTCCATAGTCCATCCTCAAGCGAAGATGAGGCATCGACTGCGGGCTCCGACCTTACGGATAGAACCGCTGACACGTCCGTACGTCGCACAAAACGCAGACGACGCTTGCCTCGAAAGTCGACGCGATATGCCGTAGCTCAGCCCGCACCACAACTTCGTACCAAACAACGGCATTTGCTTCAGATAAGGCCTCGATTGCTGTTGCAGCTGCAAGAGATAGGAGACAGACGAGCCATTCCGGCCTTTGACTTGGTTCCTTCCCATCTAATTGTCGGAACACTCATATTTCCAAAACTGGCGAAGCGCTTCCCCCGCATCTTCCACGCAAATGCCGAATTGGACCAGAATGACGTCCTGCTGGTACGCAACGACGACTATGGCTCAGAAACGACAAACAACGGCCGAGATGCGCACCATGATAAAGAAGTCTTTGCTGTGATTAGTGCGCTGCCAAAAGGCTCTGATTATCTGGCGGAATTAGTCATGGAGGACGGATCGTCGTACCTAGCTACGGCAATGGCAAGCGGTTCGTACGAGTTCACTGGTGTTGGCCAAGATGGAAACACCATCACCGCCAGATGGGTGAGGAGGTCGAATATGGGCGCGCGAAACAGCATTGCCTCCATGGAGCCATCTTCCGCGAGGACCAGTTGGCAAGACTCTGCGCAAGATCCGAGATGGACTTTTAGCATTATTAACCCCACGTCTCGAAGACATCCCATCATGGGCTCGTTAACACCCGAAACTCTGGAGGTGTACGAAGACTACACAACGTTATCGACATCCAGTGGTCGCTTCCCCCCATCTCGCTGTTTTGGCCTCGACTCAGTTGGGAGTGGCCACCACAGTACTCTGGCCGGTTTTGCAGCTGAATCGAGGGAAACGCTTCAGGTGTGTCACGAGCAGAAGGCGCTGATGATTGCTACGGCCAGTTGGATTAGACTCCATCAACAAGGATGGCCCGCGTCATCCAACCCCAAATTTGCCAACGCAATACCTTGCCATCGTCGCTCCCTGGCAGGGACTCCACGTTTCGAAGTCAAACGACAAAGATTCTCGTCGTACGATGAACAGTATTCCAATGCAACAAGCCGCCGCAACTCGACTGACAGCGTTCATAAACCGTCGTTATCCAATCAACAACATCAAGCTGGGTTACCTGCAAGAGCCATGTCTACGGGCAGCACATTCATGAAGCAGAGAATGACTCGGTTGCAGGAGCAGAGACTGGCAAATTCTCATGGCCAGGAAACACCATTGTCCAGGTACCAGCGTGAGAAGTTGAATGTCAAGGAAGCTGAGAAGACGAATTGCCTAGGTAGGATGCGACAGTGGACGAATAAACTTTTTCACAGAAAGAAAGGGCTGCCATGACTGGCAAGGAAATGTCGTCTTCTTTCTTATTGACAAAACAGGGAATAGCGTTGGATAAGAGAGAGAAAACAAAAATGAGGGGTTCGGGGGCGAGGAGTGCACATTCTCTGGGCATTTAAAAACAGCGTCATTCGTATCGATAATATGAATTCAACTCTTTCTGTTTCTTATGGAGGCGCATTGGATGCCAGCGTGTGAATTATTTTATTCCGTCTTTATTTCTTTGGCATGTACTCTTCGCACATGTGTTCGGCCAACATGGAGATTCGGGGATCGAACAGAGGGAAGCCGACGGCGAATCTTGTTGGTGCAACCAGAGCTCGAGTGGGTCCATCATTGGACCAGTTGACGGGCGGGTCACAGTTGGCTCGACGCTTGAGTGAACAGTGAACAAACGTACTACAAACGGTGGCCCCACTTGCTGCTGATCCGAAGGCGGACGGGAACGACCCGGCTGGCCAGTGGCCCACTGCGATCTATGACCAGCCGAGCCGTGCTTGCGTGCTTGCGTGCGTGCGTGCGTGTGCGCGTGGTTGTTCACAGCCTAGCCTGGCCGCCGTAATCGCCGAAGCCTGATTGCTGACTGGAGCTCAGTGCTGCCTGCCAGCCCAGCCCGCCCCTGCCCGCCCCTGTCTGCCTGCCCGTTGGCCACGGAGCTTTGAGCAATCAACCTTTGGACACCTTGAACACCTTGGAACACCTTGAACCCACCAGACCAGGCCAGACGGCGACTTCGCAGTTCTGTTGCTGAGTTCCATCATTGCTATCTTACTTTTTCCATCTCAATCATTTTTTTTTCTTGGGCTTCCTTATTGCTACGGCCCTTCGCACCGCAGAGACGAATCAATTGCTGCTCTGAGATCCCGATCCCATTCCGATCCTGACCCGGTCCCCCATCGCTCCGTCCCTCCTCGTTCCTCTCCCCTCGTCTTTGGTTGTTCTCGGCACTCCGCGACGCAGAATCTAGAGCAAACAAGAGATACAAGAGATCGGGGCAGATTATGGACGAGAATGTCGGGCTACAGCACGAGGGTACCCTGGTTGCTTTGACGGCATCCCGGGGCTCGCATCTGCTAACTAGCTTTCAAGCCTACGAGCCAATTTCGCGAGCCACCTCTCCGGGTATACCATATCCCAAGTCGGACCCAGACGACAAGAAACGCTATCGACCACGAACCTTTGCATACTTCCGGCAGCTGCCCTTCGAGGTCGAGGAGGAACACGAGCGTGATGCTGCCCTCGATGGCATCCTCAGACAGCTATACGTTGCCCTCAAGGCCGAGGACTTTACCCCCGGTGCTTTGCATTGGACTAGAGAGTTGCAGGCTTGGCTGACGCTCAAGTTCGAGATGACGCGAGAAGTTCGTGCCAAACTCACAAACCTGTACTACTCGCTGGCGCTGGCGCCGGGTCTGGACAACACTACTGCCGACCGCTTTGTGCGCATGGTTTTGACATTGACGAGGTACGTGGACTCGCCCATGGAGAATGCAATACGGCTGTTGTTGGTGGCTGGCTTCGTCCTGGACCCTGGACCCTGCACCATGGACCATGGACCCTGAACACTGAACCCTGAACCACACGCTGACCCGAGACTTTTTGAGCTTTGCAATAGGAAGAACCACTACCTCAAGCCCGGCGAAGACCTAACACTGGACTGGAAGCCATTATGGCACGAGGTGAAGGGTTTGGTCTTGCCATCAGAGGTCCCCTCTTTGCAAATCGGTAGACGGCGTCCTGCCAAACAACTCTTAAAGCTGTGTACACAGGTCCATACGTATTTCGACCCAAGAGAGCGGCCGGCCATGCTCGAAGAATTCCTTCCATTTTTTAGCATCAACGACATGCCGAATGCATTCATAGTCATAGGACTCATCAATGCCTTCCTCCCCAGCCACCCTGCCCCCGAACAGGATGCCACTGCGCAGCCTCAACACTTCTTGCCGACCTTATTTCATCTCTGGTCCATCATGAATAGGTCAAAAGTCTTCGACGTGTGCATGATTGATTTATTCTCTCGCCTTGCGCGGGACCACATCAGCTGTAAGCATGTAGCTTATGGGTCCCACGGCATCTTCACCAAAGCTCAATCGGATCTCATCTTTACATCCATTTTGCGATTGACACAGATTCCCGTCGGACAAGCAAACTCCCCGTACACCTCTCTCGATTACCTGGCTGGTGCAGGCGCCTATCTTGAGAAGGACTCTAAGAAACATCCTGTACCCTACATGATGGCACGGCTCATTGTGAGTTCGCTTTCGCCTGCGGCCATGGACCAAGAGGACTCAATGATGGCCAGCTTGGAGGGATTACTGGAATCGATTGACACCTTTTTCCATCCCTCAAACCAGGGACCTTGGACCAATATGCTCGGTCAGTTGACGCTGCATCTCACGGATGCCTTCGTCTCAAGGTGGAATCGCGAACAAAGCTCAGAGCTTGATATGCCCCGTGAGCGCAGGATCAGCCCCGAATTGAAGAAGCGATTCGTCGCCTCGTTAAAGGAGACAACCTTTATGGGATTATTTTCCAAGAGTAGCCGCGTATCGGGCTGCTTCTACAATGCCCTTCAGGGATTGGCCTTTTTAGAGCCCGATTTGGTGCTTCCTGGCGCATTGCAGCGTTTCTACCCAAGTCTCCAGGGCCTCGTGGAGGTCCACAGGACCACCTCGAGTCTGAACAGTCTGCAGATGATTGCAAACGTCATGTCCAAGCTCAAGGGGTACCGATGTCACATCACGGCCTTGCTCGCACTAGCTTTGCCGGGAATCGATGCCAACGACCTCAACAAGACACAGTACACTCTCAACTTCATCCAAAGTGTAGCATATAGCATACCCATTGTGCCTTTGACCAGTGGCGACTGCCATATTCATGACACGACGTTGGCTATGCAGTGGGTTCAAGCTGAAATGGACCGCATGGAGAGGGACGGTCAGAATGTGCAGATTGATTATCAGAATGAGCTTACGGATGATGAAGAAGCCAATATTCTGCGATCATCGACTGCCGGTTTCGGCGAATTCGTACTGACTCTGCTGGGCAAGGTCTTTACTCTTCTTGAAAATCTCCCCGACGCTAATCAGGTCCGCGGAGGGACCCCCGAGGATAACGTGGTCAATGCCTTGCCCGCAGCCTTGGCACCGCTGTTCTCTTCCCTCTCCCCTGAGCTCTTCGACATGGCGTTGGACAAGATTGCGACATTTGTCTCTGGACACGTTGTTCATCAAGCCCGTGATGCCATGGCTTGGATTTTAAACGCACTGTGCAAGGTAAACCCCGAAAAGACGCTCAAGGTTTTTGTGCCCATGTTCGTCATTAATATCCGCAACGAAATTGATTACAATCATGCGGCCTCGGATCGTACGACTGGCACCGACTACCTTCCCCGCGACCGAGCTTTGGTATGGCACATCAGCATGCTTGCAATGACTGTCGTCCATGTTGGAAGAGAAGTCCTCAAGTACAAGGATGAATTGCTGGGTATTGCAGTCTTCATGCAAGAAAAATGTCGTGGGCTGCCCACCCTACTGGTGTCAAACTACATACACCATCTCTTGCTGAATCTGACCAGCACTTATCCCATCGATCATGCACTCTACGAGCCCGATGTCATAAAGAGAGGGTTGGATATTCGTGATTGGGGCAAAACGACATCGCCAGCCGATCTCACGATTCGCTGGCATCAACCATCACCGCCCGAGATCGAGTTCGCTGTCGAACTGTTTGCTTCACAAACAAAATCGGCAGCGGAGCAGTTGGAACTCCTCATCAGTGATAACCCGCCTGTGAGCAGAACAGGAAAAAACAAGGAATGGTCCGATGAAGTATCAAGGTTGATGCAGCAGATTCGGCTCGTTATTTCGGGCATGTCTACCATGTTTGATCCAGAACGTGCCTCTGGCGACAAGCGCAGCACCGATGTCAATGGCAAACCGCCCGCTCAAGGCATCGAAAGCGCTGTCGGTGGCATGGAGGATGCCGACATGATTGACGATGATGACGACAATCTGGAAGAGGACGCTGAAGACGAGGAGCTCCGTCCGCAATTCAAGTACAAATCGGGGTATTTTCTCAAACCCGCGGATGCTGTCTACACACGCATTCACGATCTTCGCGACCAGCTTGGTCACTTGCTTACAAAGGCTCATGTATTCCTCACTGAAAACCAGGAAGACGATGTTAACTGCTCCACGGCCTTGTACAATGCATACCGCACCTGGATCACAGACGTGGGGATCGAGCGCTCAGCGCATCCCCTCGAGCGACACCTTCGGCTCTACAGGGCCGATATTTCGGCATTCAAGATCAAAGGGCTCCGCAAGGTGTACCCTCGACCTTTACTGATCAAGAGAGCAGAGGCATATCTGTTGTTGCGAATGAAGCATAATGCGGCGGCCAGACATAAAAGTGAACTGGACAAACGATTACTATTGGACTTGGCAAAGTCATGCTTATCGCTGTATGCCGATGTGCGACGAGCAGCTCAAACTGCCCAGGATTCATCACTCAAAGTCATCATCGGGGGCAAGCCAGTGGTGATACCGGTGATTCTTGAAGGGCTGAAGAAAGCCATTGTTGACAATGACCACGATCGGGTCAAGGGGGGCATGTACACCTTGTTCTTCACCTCCTTGCTGAGGACGATTGGCCGGGATTGGCGTTTCGCTGCAGACGCCTTGCGTACATATATCGAAACCGCTGGGATCGACAAGCCATCCATCCAGAATCTGGGCTCATCGACGTTGTACTCACTGCTTGAATTTGGAAAGGCGAAGGAGAGAACGGTTTTGCTCGACGACGCGGTCCTAAATACCATTCGCCCCACCAAGGACCCCTCGGATGCCATCGATGCTCGACGCCAAGTCATCATGGAGAGACGAAAGAAGGTCGAGGCTTCAAAGGCTGCTTTGGGGCTGGAACTGACTAAAAGAGCCAAAGGTGCACACTGGAAGGTTGCCACCAGATGTGCTGTTTTTGCTCAGAATCTGTGCCTCCGTTTTGAAGGCCTGGCGCCCCCGGAATTTGTGGAATTGGTGGCCAACGGGACCATTGATCCTCACCCAGGGCTGAGGGGGTATTATCTCAACGCATTTACTTCGCTTCTCGGAGCCATCGATATGAGAGCTGTATATGGCCATGACTACAACAATTACCTCAGGGAGAAAGAAATTGGTGATAGGAACAGAATCGAGATACCAGTCCAGAAGGGCGATGCGGCGTTTACGCGCAAGTTCCTGGACGCGTTCAAAGGCCCTCCAGAGAGCGCCGAGTACATGGTCGATTCTGACCACCCTGGCTGGCTCGTCTGGGGCTCCAAGTTCACAGCGTTCCGGGCCCGTCCAGCGCCATTCACCTCGTACGATGAATTAGAGACGAAGTTGCGTCGTCAGATTGGAAGCATTGTCAACAGAGGATGGGTGTCCCAGTGTTTCGACTACCTGAAACAAGAGCCGCGGGATACATCCTACGACAGGTTCAGAATGACGAATGTGTACCTGCTCATGCACGTTTTCGACCTCATATACTATGGAAGCACCGAAGTCACGCTTGACGATATCAAGGAACTGACCGAAGCCGTCTACGGTGATGGCAGCGACAAGCACCAGCACAGAGCAACCGCCGAGATCCTCGGCGCCTTGCTGGCAGGATCGAGCGACGACCCGGTCGAGATGCGCAACAAGGTTTGGGACTTTGCAGCACCCATGCTGCTCAAAACAGTCAATGACGGGCTCACGCCGGAAAACATTCAGTACTGGCTGCCATGCATACATCTCATTCTGGACTCGCGAGATCCACGTCGATCAACCGAAATCATTGACGCTTTGAGGTCTTTCAAACTGGACATGTCGTCCAACGCCGCATTCAAGGAGTCGTCTCAGGTTCAGTTGCTGGAGTTCGTGCTTGCTGATGGCGGCTGGCACTTTCGCCAGGACCAACCAATTCTAGACGATTTTCTGAGCCATATCGACCACCCGTACAAGGCAGTGCGAGAGGCAATTGGGAAAGTACTATGCGTCATTTTCCGTACAAGGTATCACGAGTCCTTTGAAAGTGTACCAAAACTCATCGAGGCCAACAAGGAGGCATCCTCCATTGGTCTCCGGCCGTATCAGCCGTCTGAGCAGCTCACTACCATCATCAAGGATGTCTTTGCTCGATTAGAAAAGTGGCGGCAGGAGAGGCAGCCAGGGCAGCAGACTCAGTCCTCATATACTTCGGGATCCAAGACGGTTCTGACCTGGCTCGACTGCACCTTGTCATCCAACGAGTGCACCATGCTGGTTCCCTTTTTTGCCAGCCCATTCATGGAGCAGTTGCTCCACATGATGGACGTCAAAGAAGATCCGGAACTCATGAGGATTGCATATCACGTCTACCGACACCTACCGAATGTTCCGTTCCGTGAAGGCGAAGATGCCGAGTTCATCAATGGCGTCATCAAAATTGGCAGGTCTGCGGTCAGCTGGCATCAGCGTCTCCGTGCATTGGTCAACATGCAAGTGGTCTATTTCCGACGCATCTTTCTCACAGCAGCGCCGCAGCGAGACGCGCTCTTCAACGCGGTGTCAGACATGCTGAGTGACTCCCAGTTGGAAGTCCGTTCATGCGCTTCCTCGACGTTGGCGGGCATGATTCGCTGCTCACCGCGAACGATTCGAGACCCCATGGTTGCGCGGCTCCAAAAGCGCTTTGAAGAAGAGTTGAAGCATAACCCAATGCCCAAGAGAAAGGCCAATCTCTCGAGAAGCGAAACACCTGTCGATGTTCACAGCCAAATTACCCGACGACATGCCGCTGTGCTGGGTCTCGGTGCGCTGATTGAGGCCTTTCCTTATGCCACTCCGCCGCCGGAATGGATGCCAGAGGTGTTGGCCACTCTAGCGCGGCAAGCAGCGGGCGACCCTGGTGTAGTGGGCAAAGCGACCAAGAGTATTCTGAGCGAATTCAAAAAGACACGACAGGACAGCTGGACGGTTGACCAAAAGGTAAAGTGGACGCTTCTCTTTTTTCTTTTTTTCTTTTTCTTTCTCTTTCTTCTCTTTCTTTCTTTCTGTTTTCGTGCCTTGGTCATGGAGGAGTGTATGTGTGGACAGACAGACTAACATTCAAGATAGTATTTCACACAAGAACAACTGGAAGACCTTGAAGGCGTGCTCTGGAAGAGCTACTTTGCGTGAAGCTAGTCAAGACCAGGAGACGGCGGCGGTGAAAGGATGGTGGGGAAGATATGGATTGGAATGGATCATATCCAGCTCACCGGCTGCATGCATCATTGTGGAATACACGGGCTTCAACGGACCGAAGCAGGCAGATGTAGTCCTCGTCAGCTTTGCCAGTCGGGACGCGTGCTTTCCACCTCCCTTTCTGCGCGAATGAATGCGGGCAACTTTGGATGAAACGCCATGCATGAGGTGTGGGATTTGCCTTGGGGCGGAAGACGGAAAGCAAAGGTGCTGGTTGGTTGTTGTTGCAGCTACATTATGGATTAGGGGGGTTTTGAGGTACATTGCTATGGGGCAGGAATAGATAGGCTTACACGAATAGAACGATTATGAATATTGGAATGCGGTGTCTGCTCTCTCCTCTCTGCTGGTCTACCCCGGTCTACCCCAGTCACTAACATTAGTATTAATAGAAAGGAAGAAATAAAAAAGAGGCAAAATAAATTCAAGCAGAACAAGGCATAAAAAGAATAAAAAAGAAATTTAAAAATAAAATCTCTTTTCTTTTTTTAAAAAAAGAAAAAAGCAAGAAAGAAAGAAAGGAAAGAAAGTGAGTAATTAGTTTCAGTAGGCTAGAAATTAGTTACATTAAATAACTATGTAATAGATTACTTCTATTTGTCTCTATTTTTTTCTCGCTTCTATATCATCATTCTAAGCGTATCCTTTTATCATGCAAAAGTGAATGCAAGGCAAAGAAAGGCAAGAAGAAGTAGATTGTATAATAAGAACTTATTTCCCTCGTCTTTAATCGCGTCTGTATCTCGTGTTCTATCAATATATTGTCGCAGCCTGGAGCAGCACTCCAAAATGTCTCTCGCACACCCGCGATTGATTTGGGCGGGGTTGGATCATGACCGTAATTGTTGCGTTGAAAAACGGGTCACAACGACTGTACAAGAGGGAGTAGATAAGGGAACGATGTTCAAGAGTATATCATTAGACGATGAATAATTAAACGGACAAAAAAAAAAAAAAAAAAAACCCAATAAGATCATTCATTATTATATAAACAAATTTAAAAGAGTGCACTCGCATGCGCAATCACCAGAAGCAGGGCTCAATTTCATCAGCATAATCAATCTGCCATGGCTCTCTCTCTATATATAGCTATAAATGAAAAACGAAGAACGAAATCAAAGTTCTTTCTACTTCTACTCATGCAGGTCAGATGTTCTGCATTACCCCTGAACCCCTCATGCCTATAATTGACCAGCCTCCCTTGCTCATCCCTTTGAGACTGCCGGCAACTAAGGGGGTCCACTCACCCCGGCAAAATATATACTTGGGTAATATCAGAAAGAAAAAAAAAGCATTGTTATGATGCATTATATGCCATTATCTTATATAGACGCTCTATAGTGCAAGATATGATGAACGCGAAAAATCGCAAGTTCAAGTACATGATAATCTAAGAGCATATTTTTATCATCCTTATTTTCTGTCTTTTGTGTTATTATTTCCAAGCCGGTCTCTAGAGAATAAGAACCAATGCAAGTGGAGAATATCTAAAGGAAGATGATGATATAGAAAGTGCATCTTTTCATTCAACGTCCGCTCTGTAGTGCAAAGGTCGATGGAAGTAACATGTAGATGTAAAAGTAGATAATCATGTGGTATGCTCCATCAATTCGTCTTTGTTGTTTCACCTCTATAATATCCTTCCGGAGATATCCTCCATAATGTAAAGCAAAAAATAACAATAATGCAAGTACATGATTGCTCAATGTAGTATATTATCTAACCGTCTTATGGTCCTCTTCTCGTGGCAAATATAATCACCCTCATTATGAATAGTAGCACATCTACCATTTTCGCTGTGAGAAAAAAAAAACAGTTTCCGCAGCGGCGGTAAAAACACAAGTCGAAGGACACGACTGTGCAGCATATCCCGTTCCTCTAACGCGCCCCTCCCACCTCCTTTGTCGTTGTCATCATCGACTCATTCCATGCCGTGGAAAAGGGATGGAAGACATAATTAAAAAAAAAAAAAAGAAAGAGAGAGAGAGAGAGAGAAAGACCTCAAAGCCTGGTCGAGGTTTTGCTTGATGACCTAGCGCCGAGGCCAGTGTCTCGAATTGCCAAGTTTGCTGTTATCAATTGGCGCGGACTCCTGGTAGACTTGCAAGGCGGCGGCGACGGTGACGAGCACGGAGAGAATATAGACGGTGAGGAGCATGATTTTGTCGGTTTGGGATATGTATGTATGTTTGTGTGTCTTGTGTCTCTCTGGATGTTTGTGCATAAATACTCCGCCGGTCACGTTTTGGCTTCAGAGCGTCTGAATGGAAGGACGCGACTGAAACGTGGCATGTGTGTATGGGCTCAGGAGTCGGAAGAAAGGGATGGGATTATTTGGTCGTCTTATAGCAGAAACCTGACTCACTTGCCACGTTGTTTTGATCTGTTTTTTTCATCTCCGTTCATGCCGTCTAGGCTGGGGAACGGATGAGAGTCTGTGGCTCTGTGCGGTGAGAACTGAGGACGGTATTTGTTGTCTCACATTCATTGTGTTTGTTTTTCTTTTTTTTTTTCTTTTTTTTTCTTTTTTCTTCTTTTTTTTTTTCTTCTTTTTTTCTTTTTTTCTTTTTTTTTTCTTTCTTTTTTCTTTTCTTTTTTTCTTTTTTTCTTTTTCTTTTTTTTCTTTTTTTTTTTTTTTTCTTTTTTACTAAACAATCTTCAGCTCCGTGTCTTGGAAAACCCCCCACCGCCCGTTGAGCGAGTTGCATGCCCTGTCTGTTTCTTCTGCATTCCCTCTCTCCGGGACAAGTTGAGTTGAACGAGGTGATGCTGGGTTTGATCATTGGACGGTGGCGCGGTGGAGACGCACGAGACCAGACCAGACCAGTCCAGAGTCCAGAGTCATGCGTGTACCACCGATATTGAATGCACGTCATATTCTTGAATAAAAATGCAGGAGCAACCACGGTTCATGCGGCTGGTACCTGAGGCAGCACATAAATACACGGTTCCCTTCAGCATCTACGCCAGCCACAACTTCCATCCTGATATATTCCTTGCTACAATCCTACAGCCACTCCAATCCCTGGCAACCTCTTTTGGCCTGCAGCGGGTGCTGATGCGCGAGACAGGCCACCACCTCGTCCGCTGTCCTGGCCACGCGAATAATGTCGGCGTCCTTGCCTCCGATGAAGCCGCTCCGCGCGACGTGGCGGATCCAGTCGAGCAGCCCGTCGTAGAAGCCGTCGACATTGAAGACGCTGACGCGGCAGTTGTGAATACCTAGCTGCGACCACGTCGTCGACTCAAGCAGCTCCTCCATTGTGCCGTATCCGCCGCTCAAGGCCACAAAGCCGCTGCCCGGAGCCCCCCCGAGCACCATCTGCGTCATGAGCCGCTTCCGCGTGTGCATGTCCCTGACGACTATTCTTTTCCCGAACCGCAATGCGTACTCGCTGTCGATGCGTCCGTCACCCAGCTGGTCTTCGTACGTGGCAAGTGCAGCGGGGACGATTCCGTGCACTGCGCTTGGCCCGGAGAGCGCCACGAGCGTGCTCGCCACGGCTCCCATGATTCCTGTCGTTCCTCCCCCGTACACGAGGGAAATGTCGTGCTGATGCAGGGCGATCGCGAGGGACTTTGCTGCCTCGACGTGAACGACGTCATTGCCGGAAGACGACCCACCACTAGTGGGAAATCCAGGTTAGCCGTGGAAGAGGGAGAGAATAAAAAGGAAAAGAAGCAAGGAAAGCAAGGAAAGACTTCATACAAAAGACAGATAACACGCTTCCGTGAGCAAGAATCTCCCCTCGACAGATGCTTCGTCATACGAGACCCGTGGCAGAACTCGCTAGCCATGCTCATGGCAGGTCCCTGTACATCAGATTCCCAAGACGCCTTGTCCGTGACACTGAGGCTGATGATGGTCGTCTTGTGCTGGTGTAGAAAGGGTGTCAGGGTGTGCCGTATCCATTCAAGCTGGTACTGACCGTATTGCACAGTGTTGGCATCCATTGCTGCGCGTCCCTTGTCCAGTAGATCTCTGTCGGTCTTGGTATTCGATGCTCCGTTGACCGACCCCACTGCTTGAAGATATGGGAAAAATTCCTGGTAGCCAATAGCCTTCCAGACGCCTTTGCCAAACTCGCCCTTGCCCTGAAGCAATATCTTCTCGAGCCCATGCAGCTCAGCCAGCTCGCTCAACAGGCCCCTCCTGAGCATCTCCTCTCCTCTTGACTCGACCAATCGCTGATACCTGGTTCGATGTGGCACCAGCGTGATTACGAGAACCTCATAGTCCTTTTTGAAGACCTGCTGCAGTAGGGGAATGGTGAGAGACGTTGAACCGCCCACGAGAATAGGAAGCGCGTGTCGAGCGCTGATGTCGTCCATGATGGTCAAGGCTCGGGAGACAAAGTCGTGTGGTTCCTCATCCGCCTCGAGGTAGTCTATCAAGTGATGGGGCACGACCTTCATCTCCTCGGGATAAGGCCTCGCTGTTATGATACCTCCTTGCTTGTAGCATTGTAGACTGTCTACCGAGATGACTTCGCCCAAGTACGCTTTGCCAAAGGCCACACCGAGCTTGGTCTTGCCAGAAGCCGTAGGGCCAAGAATGGCAATGGCGAGTTTGCGTGTCGACATGGTAAAAATGTCAGGAGAAAAAGTCCAAGTCCTCAACAATAGCAATAACAACAACAGCCAAAGATGTTGAAAGGAACCAAAAAAAAAAAAAAAAGGACTAGCAGAGTATATTTTGTGAATTCCGCAAGAAGGCGTCAAGTGCCTCATTTTATTCTTCAACGTCTACTCCTTCTTTTCTTCGACTGATAAAAAGACGAAACTCAACTTGTTACGACAGAACCTAATAAATGCGCTCTTTTCCCCCCCCTTCTTTTTACCCCAGGTCCATGGTTCAGCAGGAACCATGTATCTGGGAATCAAATATGAGGACCCCGAATAATAGAGTAGCAGTGTCAACACGTATTGCGTAGGGCGGTAAAGAGGGCAGCTCGGGGAGCACCGAACACCAGGTGCATGCGGAAGCAGAATCGGTACTGAGGCATTTAGGAGATATGGCAAGCTAAAGCCCGGACTATAGCAGAGATATAATATGAAATATATTCATACATGACGTATAAAAGGAATTATGATATAACGTAAACAAAGTATAATAAAAATTGTAATAAATAAATAAAAAAAGGAGAGAAGGAGAGAAAGAATGAATAAAAAAATAAGAAAAAAAAACACAAATATAAAAGATGAAAAAAAAAAAAACCGGAGACACCAACGGCAGTTGGAATTCGTTGCTGCGATGCAGGGGGACCGGGAGAGGGAGAGCATCGTCCCAACACCAGCCACCAAACCAGTGACGTGATTGGATGCGTTTCTTTGGTGATTTTCCTCCAATACAGTCGTTGAAAAATGCCGGCATATCAGGATCTGTAGATGCTATGGATGACATGAATAAAGCAGGTTGAGCTCAGGTCCCGGGAATTTAAACCTTTTTTTTATGTGACACACATCCATTATCTATGGTTTGCATGCATATGCGGATTCAGGATTACCATTACTAAGAGGAGTTGAATGGAAGGTAGCTAGCTGTAGGCAATATATGCCCTTGTAGCTGGGGTGTGTGTTGTGTGTTACCTAGATATGGGGGAAAAGCGAAGGGGTCCCGTGGAGCGGCGTGTCCCTGACGGGATCAGATCCTTTTTTTCCCTTTAGATACGTAGGGAGCTTCGTGGGATGAGGCGGAGCCGAATTTGACTTTTACGGCACCGGGGTTGCGGTCTTGTTAGCTTGTCAGGGGGGTTCGAATCGGGAAATTGGTAGTGTTGGTAGTGTTGGTAGTGTTGGTGGTGTTGGTGGTGTTGGTGGTGTTAGTACCAATTTGGGAGTTGCCGAGAAATGGTACAACCGACGGGAAGGTAGAAATAAAAGGAAAAGAAGAAAAAAAAGAAAAAAAAACGAAGAGAAAAGAAAAGAGGCACGCTGGTAAGCGACAAACTGTGCCGGCTGGCTGAATTGCCGGGAAACATGGCCGGAGGGCATGCAGTCGAAAGAAGGGATGCATGTTGAATGAATGCGGCCGGGAATTCGATTCCGTCTGCCGCTGCCACTGCCGCTGTCTCATGGACTTGCACGTGTGGTTGAGTAAATCTTGATTTTCAGAGTCATGATTCTCGTTGATCAGAGTTGAGCTGCGAGTAAGGCGGAAAAGGGCGGCGGTATAATTGGTAGAAGATTGCTCTGGGACCTATTCCCTGTTCCTATTCTCCATTACCTGTTAATTATCCCGTATTGATTTCTTATTTCTTACTACTTATTCTTTCATTCTTATTCTTTGTTCCATGACCCTACCACTTACAGTGTATTGTTTTTCATCCGCTGTCTTTTGTTTATTCTTATTCACGTCGATTCTTGTACTTCGCGTACGCATTCCTTTGTATCGCAGATCCTATTCTTGTCTCAACGTCCCATGACGCGGCAATTTGCCATCCACCCGGTCTGGCATGCATGTTGTTTCTGGAGATTTTATTTGCAAAATCCCTCCGGTGCATGTACAACATGTCCCTGACGCCGAGAAGGCCGCACTGCCGCGGCCTCGGTCCAACCCGGCATGTTTTCCCATGGCTTGTTGGACGTACGCGAGGCTGCTCTTTTGATGCCAGTGACCGAAATGTGAATAGGTACGGAGCCGGGGCCTTGTATCGACGCCAATGAGATGGCTTCGAGGGACTCGGGTAATCGAATCAGACTGTCTGTGCTTGCGCGTTCATGTATATTTGACATGGGTACTTAGGTGCATGTACATGTATATAGCGTATATGCACAACGTGTAAGCCGAGATGCCTTCCTTTTCGCCCCGCCTTGTTGTTCCGCATCCTCGGGTAGGGAAAGAAGGACCCCATCTTTGGAGACGGTCTTTTTTTTTTGTGGGTTGGTTTGTTTGCTTGTTCCCTATGCCGACGAACGCCACGCCAAAACGTTTATTCGAGGCCATGATTTGCGTTTCCCGTACATGTGGAGAAAACAAAAAGTCGAAACACCTGCACTCCAGAAGCGACGCTTTAAAAACCTTGATTCAGGCAAACCTTGATGTCCCTATTTTAAGTAAAGGCGGTGAAGGTGAAGATGGTGAGCGGAAGAAAGGTTCTGACGTGGAAACCAAAATGTTTTGAGGGCGCTCCTGCCTTTTTTTTTTCCTTTTTTTTCTTTTTTTTAAAAAAAAGGAACCGAAATGAAATGAAAAACCAGGACATTTTTACAGCCCTTGGAGGCACAGTGGGAAGCTGCGCCTCTGACGCCTTCCCTGCTTTGCACTAGACAAAGTCCTTAGCAGCGAAGCAAGCGTGACGTAGCCTGCAGCTGATAGCATCGGGACAAAGCGATCCATTGAGAGGTACCTGACCCTTGCGGATAAAGGGTGATGCTAATGTACTGTCCATGTCATGCATGATAATTCCCGACGATGCGGTATGATTGGCTCAACTCTGCCTGTCATGTTGATGTGTAACATTATTCCAGGGTTGAACAAGATCCCTAGCACTTATAGCTTTGTACAAAAAAAAAAAAAAAAAAAAATACCCATCCGGGCTGCATTTCCGTTCATCTGCCAGTCTAGCTAGCTACTTCAGGTTAGTGCTGTGGGCCACTTGTCACGTGACCGCGCGAGCCTCTTTGACTACATGCATGCTGGTATTTGACGTCAAAACCTCTCCAGTTATCCTGGAGCGCCTTGTAGCACAAGTCTCGATACATGGGGAATCCTCCGCAAAAGATTAACGGCTCTGATCTCTTGTCAAGGACGTTCGATCCGTCATACCAGGACCGAGTGTCTCTCACGAGCGTGTTCTGGTAGACCGCGTGGACCAGCTCGGTCCATTCCGCCTCCGCTTGAGCTGTCGGCTCCACAGACTCGATATCGTCGTCTCGCATCTTGACCATGACGTCGACGATCCAGTCACTCTGGAGCTCGATACAGCTGGGTCCGTTGGAGGCCGTGGGTCCGTGAACGGCAAATACGTAAAACAGATTCGGGTAGCCCGCAAGAGTTGTCCCGAGGTAAGTGCCGACACCGCCAGACCACTTCTGTGGAAGCTGGGTTCCGTCCGTCGCCGTCAACCTCATGTCGAGCATGCTTCCCGTGAGGGCGTCGAAACCGGTGGCCAGGATCACCACGTCAACCTCACACACGGCGCCGTCTGCGAGCCGGATGCCGTTTCTGGTGAATCCGACAATCGGTCTCTTGTTGACGTCCACGAGGGAGACGTGCGGCTTGGAGAGCTGCTCGTAGTAGTCGGTCTCAAGACATGGCCTCTTGCATCCCCAGGCATGTGGTGGGTCGACGGGAGCCAGCAGGTCTCTCTTCTCTGGGTCCGAAATCCGGACACGCGTCTTTTCGGCCCAGAAGTCATAGGCGATGCGGTTGGCCTTCGCGTCCACCAGCACGTCGTGGTAGTTGGCCGTCCAAAACTTGAACCCGCCTTCGTTCCAGAGGCTTTCCAAGTACGCTCTCCTTTCCTTGGAGCCGTCGGAAAAGATGCTCCGTGGGAGGGGGCTGTCTGCATATCCCGACAACGTTGTCAGCCGGTGCTTGAACAAGCGCGGCAGATCAGCCCGAGCTGCGGCTTGTTCTACATAGTCAAGTTTGCGCTGCCGCATCGGAAGGCAGAGGTTGGGTGTTCGTTGCAGGACATATAGATGGGAAGCCTGCCGAGAAACCTCTTGGGCCATCTGGACGCCTGTTGCTCCCGTGCCGATTATGGCAACCCGCTTGCCGGTCAATTCGATGCCGGAACTCGGCCAGTACGCGGAGTGGCAAATGATGCCTCGAAACTCCCCTAACCCTGGCCATGTGGGAGCGTACGGCTTCGAGGCAAAGCCGGTGGCCAGCAAGAGGAACCTCGACGCGAACCGGGCTCCACTCTGAGTTGTGACATTCCACAAGCTCTTGTCGGAAAGATACCGTGCCGACACGACTTTGGAGTCGAACAAGACATCCTTTCGAATGTTGAGGACTTCATCGACATGTTGAAAATACTGTGCCAGTTCATCACGGCACGGGAATTTTTCAGTCCACGTCCAGGTCTATTGAATGCAATCGTCGGTTAGTGATCGGTTAGTGACCGGTCAGTTTTTTTTCGGCCAGTCAATCGGTGAGATTGATTTTCATGTCACGCAAGCGGCTTGCGCAAGGATTCATGAACGGGACAATGGGGATTTGGTTAGAAGGGGGTTTCTCACACTCCAGACCTCTGGAATCGAAAGCTGGTACAGAGGCATATCAGTATCGACTCTTGATCCAGGATATCTGTTGTTATTCCAAGTCCCCCCGAGGTTGTTGCCAGCTTCTAACACGAGACATTTGAAACCGTTGCTGCGAAGTTTGTGCAGCAGATAGATGCCCGCAAAGCCCGCTCCGACGATGAGCACTTCAGCCTCAGTCTGATGTCCAGATCCAGGCTCGGAATTGGAGTCAGACTGGGACTGTGGCAATGGTAGTTGAATCTCAGGGGCTGGCATGCTTGTTTTCTTGTTTGTTTGTCGAAGGGAAAATTTTGAACAACGACAGAATAAAGGAGAAGCAAAAGACAGCACAAAGCAGAATTCTTTTATGTGACAGCTGGGGGTTTTTTTTTCTTGTTGACTCTCTTTTTTTTTTCCCCGCGGATTTTTTCCGATCTTAAAGATTGAACGTATGAGCCTTCACCAGCTGCTGAATGCTCCTTTAAAAAAGAACGATATGCCACAATACAATCACGTCATATCAAAATACACTCAGGCTAAGGTCTATTTCTCTACGTCTCCCCGGAATCGAGAATCAAGGGTCAAGTTTTCGATGCGGAACGAACTGGGTATCTAACGGTGTCACGATTCTCCTCTGAGGCTTTTGATCCACAGGATAAATGATGTCTGTGTGATGCCGACACTTTCACTCTCTATACTGTGCATTAAATCGCTCGGAATCTTCCACCGGTTCGATCAATTACTGAGTGTTCCACTTTGGTGGACCATTTCATGTTCGGAATCCTGTCACGCATGTCGCACTACACTGGTTCACGGGTCAGGTTTCAAGACTGATTTTCACCATCATGATCTTGTTTTTTTCTGAACCCAGGATTTTTTTCCAAAAAAAAAGTTTAAGGGTCATGTGAATGACATGCACAGATCGGAATGCATAGCGGTGTGGAGCCGGTATTCCCGACTGTTCTATCCGCGTCAGGCAGGCAATGTCTCTATTCTGCCGCAAAGGACGACAACTACGATATTTCCACTTTTTCTTAGAGTATTTTACCATGTTAAAAAATGAGAAGTTGATAGAATGATATATTGCTTTGCCGGGCCACACTAACCGAGCCCATACAGAGAAATATACATACATATGTATATATCACGCGACAATGGGACGAGGTTAAGCCCAAAATTTTGCCGCACAATGCTTGACGTAAGAAATTGCACGGCCACCAGCGATTTTGAGTCATGGACCTCTCGGGGTAGTTCTCCGGCACTTGGGCTTGCATTCTCCGATAAACCGGGAATGGAGGCGCGGTGAGTTTCAGATCATTGCAACATTTCGTCATACAGCATACATACAGTGTGTTGCTAGAAGGCATGAGACAACTAAAGCAGTGTAACTATAGGAACCCATTATAAATATATATTTGTACACATGTTAATACAGTAAGAGTTCATTTTTTTTTTGGTCCTTTATAAAATCTGTCGTCGACTTTCTCGTTTTCATAGCCACGATACTGGGTTAATTCGGAAAAAGTTGGGTTTACTACGTCTAGGCTGGACAGTTCAACTACCCACTGTACATACTTACATGAGTAGCTATGTATATGATGACGGGAATTACATCTGTGCGGCCCTCTTTCTCTGTAAGTTGGCTCGATTGCCCCTGGTCCCCGCAACAGAAGTACGTTGTATTTTTTTGTAAGAAAAAAAGGGAATAAAAGAAGCAATAAATAAATAAATAAATAAAAAACAGAATAGAATAGAATAAGGATAAAACACAGCATCACATGAAAATCCAGCATACGGGAACCAAAGTTAATTTTGCGGGGAAGCCTTTTCTATAGCCACCCCCCTGGTCTGTGGAGTCGAAAACGGATGATGAGCTGCACGAGCGACACGGCCGGTGCGGACCCCGGAGTGCAGGCAATAAAATAGACTCTGTGGGAGCGTTCTAAACCTTGATATATAGATAATTATCCCACATTATGGGATATATCACTGAATGATTTAGGTGGAATATCTAATAAAAATGGGCTGCCGGGTTTTGCCAGCAGACAATTTTCTCGTGAGCAGAATATTTTTCTCCATCCCTGCAGGTACTGTTTCGAGTAACGGATGCCGCCCCGTTTTCTGTTGAAGCCGGGAGAATTGGGCCGAAGGAAAGCGAAGGATCTGTTCTGGGGTTGGGTTTGCGTGGGGGTCCGACTCGCATGTGTCATGGACTTTTGAGGAGGAGCCTGGCTGGTCGCTGGAGGAGGATATGCCATATGGTGAGGGACCAGGAATATCGACGAGGAGTGCCACGTACTCGGTAGTCGGTACGGATGATGCAAAAGGTGGGAGTTTGAAACACAGCACGTGCGGGTATCAACGACAAAAATAAGAGAGAGAGAGGAGGGGGGAAAGAAAGACAAGAAGAATATTGGAAAAATTAATTAAAAAAAATAAATTAGAATAAAATAATTCACCATAATACTAAAAGAGCCAGAAATACAGGCGTCATGTATCACGGTACTCGTCGAAAAGGCATATACTACCCCGTATATACATTATGTACATACATCCTACACAAGGCCCCTTCCCCAGTCCAACAAGGTTGCCAAACTCTCCCAGAGTCCCAAGCAACGTACCTACATGTACAATCTTTCCGCAGTGAACACCCGCCCAACATGGCGATATTTCCATACTGAACGAGCCGGGGATCCTCTTCCTTACTGCGTGCACTCTGTTCGGCACCCGCAAGGTATGGTAGGCGCTGGGTGAGGCATTTGTTTTTGACCCTGTCTAAGAAAATAAATAAATAAATAAATAAATAAAATAAAATAAAATTCATCCAAAAAGGGAATCGGGTCTTGGAATCATGTTTATTGGTTTACCCGCTGATGCAGCGCAGAGGCAGGTTTCTCGTGCAGCTCTTGTTCGAGGCAACACATGTGTCTCCATGTCTCACAATTCTGTTTTTTTTTTTTTTTTTTTTTTTTTTGAATCCGTTACGAGGACAGGGATACTCCACTTGTTGAAGTACTTCTTATAGCCAAATAATAATAATAATAATAATAATAATAATAAAATAAACAGAAAAAAAAGAGAGAGAAGAGAAGAGGAAGGGGAAAAATTCTTTCTTCTCTTTCTTGACGTTTTCTGCGGCAATTATGGATAGGGCTGTGATAGCAGAGAGGGGTAGACTGAAGACTGCTTAGTGCTTACTTGTCTGACCTCTGCTTCTCACGATACACTCGAGGAGGGAGAAAAGAAAACACATACAAGCCCAAGATAAGAAAAAAAACCAAACGAAGAAAAAAGAAGAAAAGAAAAAAACGGACAGAACAGAACAAAACAGAACAAAACAGAACAAAACAGAACAAAACAGAACAAAACAGAACAAAACAGAACAAAACAGAACAAAACAGAACAAAACAGAACAGAACAGAACAGAACAAAACAAAACAGAACAAACAGAACAAAACAGAACAAACAGAACATCACCATGACGCCCATAGAGTGGGCGCCTGCGGCGTCGCCATTCTTGGCCACAGCCTTCATCCTCGGCATCTTGCTGCACATCTTCCTCTTCAACCGTGGAGAATGGGACTTGTACACGACGCAAATCATCCGTCGATTCGTGGACTCGTTCATCATCCTCGACATTGTCTTGACCTTCTTGCCGCTGCCCCTGGACCACGCCCCTTCTCTGTCCTCTTCTCTGTCTTTTCTTTCCTCATCCTCTCCATGGGGCCGCTTCGTCTTTTCCGCTTGCCTCGCGGGCTGCGTGCTTGGAGGCTTATTCGCCAGCATCGTCGGGTACCGGGCGTGCTTTCACCGGTTGAACTGATTTCCGGGGCCGTTTGCTGCGCGGCTGTCCAATTTCTACATCACGCGGCTGTCGGTGAAGAAGCTGCACCTTTTTCGCGAGATTCAGGACCTGCATCGGGTGTATGGCGATTATGTTCGCGTGGGCAAGTCATGAGTCCTTATTTTATTTTATTTTTATTTTTCTTCCTTCTTCCTTCTTTTCTTTCTTTTTCTTTTTCCTTTTGTTTTCTTTTATTTTTCTTTTTGCTATCTTTTTTTTTTATTCGCTTTCCTGCGCTTCTTCGACTTTTCTCTCCTTCTCTGCAATGTCAACCACCACACCGCGATGCTAACTTTTCATTCTCCTCTTTTTTTTTTCGTCTTTATTTCTTCTTTGTTCTCCCCCACGAAATAGGCCCCTCGGAACTGTCCATCATTGATGCAAACGCCGTACCGGCAATCCACTCCAATAGCTCCCCCTGTGGCAAAGGACCATGGTACAACCTGGAGCAACCCGCCATCTCAGTCCACATGACGCGCAACAAGGATGATCACACGAGGCGGCGAAAGACGTGGGACAAGGCCTTTAGTACCAAAGGTAAGGGGCAAAAAAGAAAAATCTCCAAAAAAAAAACAAAAATAAAAATAAAAATAACTAGCCCTGTCCCCCTTTCCCTCCATCTTGTGGCTAACAAAGCATGACGAAAGCCCTTCGCGACTACGAACCTCGCGTCGCCAAGTCGACCAACTTGCTGCTCCAACACATCGAGGAAAACCAGGGCATCGCAATCAACCTCTCGAAATGGTTCAACTTTTACACATTTGACGTCATGGGCAACATGGCCTTTGGCGAAAACTTCAACATGCTCAGCACCGGACAGCCGCACAGCTTCATGACGCTCACGCACAAACACCTGACTTTGGCGGGCATATTCAGGCACCTGATCTGGATGTTTCCCCTGTTCAGGGCCACGCCGATTCTGAACAGCGAGGACGCCGCCTTCATGGATTGGCTGGCCAAGACACTTGCCCATCGGGAAAAGGTTAGAGGGAAGAACCAACAAACAACAGAAAAAAACCCGTTTTTGAAAACAATCCAGTTCTTTCGCCCGGGTCTTTCGTTCACGCCCTCTCTCTATTCTACATGTGCCAAGCTAACATGTCAAATGACTCTTTTAGAATCGTCCCGATGTGCCAGACATCTTTTCCTGGCTCTTGTCCGATTATGAAGCCCTTAAGAAACCGACACTGCAGGATCGGCTGAATCTGCAAGCGGATATGCAACTCATTGCCATTGCAGGGAGGTAAGAAATTCCACAATGAAGAAAACGGAGTGGGTTTATCATGGGCAAGGTGATGAGTTAACGTTTTCATCTTTCTTCTTCTTCTTCTTCTTCTTCTTCTTCTTCTTCTTCTTCTTTTGTTCCTTCTTTCCGTTATTTTAAACCTGCAGTGACACGACAGCCATGACCTTGTCAAGTCTATTCTTCCTCTTGTCCAAGAACAAGGCCGAGTGTGTCAAGCTTCAACAGGAAATCGATACTTTCTTCCCCGGCACCGCGGAACTGGATCAGTCCAAGCTATCCAAGATGAAATTTCTCCAGGGTTGTATCAACGAGGCCCTTCGACTCTTGCCCCCCGTTCCCTCGGGGCTGCAACGCATGACGCCACCGGAGGGGTTAATGATTGGCGACAAATTCATTCCAGGAGAGACCATCGTGACGATTCCTTCCTACACGCAATACAGAGGTGAGTAAGCGTACATACCCACCGGCATCGTCTCCTACATCGCAGCCTTTTGGCATGTTTTCTCCCTCTCTCTCCTTTTTTTTGTGTCTTCTCTTCATCTTTTTCTTTTAGAGTCAACTGAGAGGCTGACGTACATAAAATATGCAAGATGAGAGGTTCTTCGACCTTCCCAACAGCTTCATCCCAGAGCGATGGACTACGAGGCCTGAATTGGTCAAGGACGGCTCGGTATATACGCCATTTGGCAGTGGTAGGTCTTGACATCTCCTCTTTTGGAAAAGAAAAAGGGGGCGCTGCAGATTCAGATTCGACAATTCCCTTTTAGTCTCTTTCTTCTTGTCTTTAACTCGTTCCTTAGGAAGGTATGCCTGCGTGGGCAAGGGGCTCGGCTTGATGGAAGTTCGTCTCGTCGCGAGCTCCATTCTGCGCCAGTTCGACATCGACCTGGCTCATGAGCGTGCAGAGGCTGGCTTTTTCTCAGGGCTCAAGGACTGCTTTACTTTGTCGGCATCGGACCTACGTATTGTGTTTACGGCGAGAAAAGCACGCCAGGATGTGTTGGAGACAGTCTAGCCAAGGCGGTCTCGTGTATCTCCGGAGATTTCGGATTCGCATTGTCTCCTCGCTTCTGTCCTTGAGTTTTAAACTGTTGGCAGCAACTTCTCATAATCGCCATTTGCTAGCTCACATCACGACATGAAAATCAAAGATTTCCATAGGGTAAACCTTTAAGTCATCGTACCTTGTCTGGCCTTTGTCATGCAGCTCAGCATCTGTTTTGTAGACCCTGGACCTCTCGATCGTAAAATGTTGACTCAGGAACTAACAAGACTGGTTGCTGCGCGACACATCGACACGCGCTGCTGGCTGTGCCAAGGGGCGGTTTTGCGTTGTAATGACGTCGCGAGCCATGGTAAGGGGCAATGGAACGAGTCGTTGCCTTTGTCAGACTGGATTTTGATGCCTGGCTCTTCATAATTGACACTTGCCGTGACTTGCCTGATTCTCGACGCGAAAGTCCTCGACGTTTATGAAATGCACATTTTCGAAATGCACATTTTCGTTCATTACTTTTCGTCCCTTGTACCTTCCTTCCTTCCTTCCTTTTTTTTTTTTTTGGTATATTCCTCTTTGTGCAAACTTGGTGGCGCCACCTCCTCACGTTCTGACAATTCACTTGACCATCCGCACAGCAGCGGTCCGTGGATCTCGTATGTGTTTCAGTAACTCTTTTGCGCAGACACGTGCAAGAGAAACCTTTTGAACCTTGACCGATATTGTGTTTTCGCGCATTGACGCTCTCCCGGGTCAGCGTCGCATAGAGGACATGTGATCCGCAAACCTGCATGTGATGAGCCGAGATGAATAAGCTGGGAATAAATGTGCAATCGCAAACACCACCATTATGGGGTTCCCCATTTTCCCGATGACGAACTTGGAACATGTAAGCATCTTGGTAAGTACAAGATCCTGACGAGGCAAAGAAAGAACAAGAATAAGAAAAGAAAACGTCTCAGAGCCGCCCTACCTTTTAGAAGACGACATGGGCGTTATACTCGGCAGTCCCTCCCCCCAATGTTAAATCCTAGGTCAGTGAGCTGCTCCCGCCCAAAAAAACCCAGTGCATTCACAATTCTGCCAAAATCATAATAATAATAATGATGATGATGATGATGATAACCATGAATGGATTGTCTCACCAGTCTTTGAGATGCCGAGCCCATACCCATTCCTATTTGTATCCAGTCGTAAGTCATGAAAGGAATCGGCGGCACTCGCAGTCCGTTCGTAGCACGAGGAACATGTGCAGCTGTCAATTGCTGACCATTGTGAGTCGTGACGATTCCTTCCCGTCGTGGAGAATCATGACGTAGCATGGGACTACTTTCCCTAATGTCTGTCCGCAACTTCTTCTTTCCTTGCGGGATGGGGCCATCGTGAATGAAGGATGGGCCCTCGCGGGACGCAAGAGGCATCGTCACGAGAAATACTTAAACAGAACGATTCCCACGGATTCCCGGACACATAAAAAAAATAAACACTCATCTTCAACCATCACAACAACCAGATCCAAGCACACCACTCCTACCAGCCATACCATTTTTTGACGAGATAACCTTCTTCACGATCCTTTTTGTTTTTCCTCTCAGAAGCACACTTCAAACCCAAACAACAGCAAGAGCAATAATGTTCTCTCTCCGAAATCTCGTCTTCCTGGCTGTCGCCGTCTCCGGCTCCGTCATTCCCCGTGACGTCGGCCAAGTAAAGAAGGACTTGGAGACTATCAATGCCGATACACAGGCTGTCACAAAGGCTGTGAATAGCTTCACCAGCGTCGTACAGGGATCAGAGCCTATGCTCGCCGCGGAAAACACGCTGACGCACGATATCGAGTCCGCGACCGCCGACACCAAGGCGGTGGGCAAAGTCAGCGAGTCGGATGCGGACGACATCATCAACTACGTCCACGGGCATTTCCAGCCCAGCATTGACGCTGCGCTATCTGCTCTCAAGTCCAAAAAGGACAAGTTCAAGGCCGATGGGATTGCCCGCATTGTGAAGATGCAGCTGGAGAAGCTCAAGGGAGTTGCAGGACAGCTTAGTGAGGCTCTTGTTGAGAACGCACCCGCGAGCAGAGTTGAACCAGCAAAGGCTATCAAGGCACACATTGATGCTGGTCTCGACGATGCTATCAAGGATTTTTCTTAGACGACTCGACGATGAATTGGTGGTCCGAAATTCTTAGCTTGAGGCGAGGGAGATTCGGCCAACTGGGCCGCTTTTAGGTGCTCGACATGATGTGAGTGGACCATGGGAACCTTTGTCTGCTTGTATCAGCCGAGGATTCCGAGGGAAGGCAAGAGGATTGGAACCTAGAACGGACTAGACGGAGGCTCATAAAGAAGATGATGATTGTATTGGTATTGGCTTGACACTGGAAGAACAAATTACACACAGCTGTACATTTTCTTTTCGTCGATTGAGAGATGAGGAACTCACCTATATCATGTTTTGAATGCGAAATGTATGCGAAAATGTGACCTAGAAAAAGTGACGTGATTGATGTGATGTAGCTAACGTTGCTCCAAACAAGGCAGAATAATTTTTTTTTTGTATCCCTGTCATTAGGACCCAAGAAAACTTTGTTCGAGAACATTGCACTCGGAGTACGACTATATGGGAAATCGGGTGCTGAAAAAATGGCTTAAAAAATTGTCTCCGCTTGAATCTGTTCGGCGGCAAGATGTAAGAGGTGTAGGTCGTAGACGGAGTCATTACGGAGGGGGTACAAGGCTGATTGAACTAAGGAGTCGTGCCACACATTACACTACCTTTAGATCTCCTCCGCCTCCTTTTCTTCTTCTTCTTCTCCTGCTTTCCAGAAACCTCCGTCGTCATCCACAGCACGTAGCGTACTAGCAGAACAAATTCCTCAAGCCTGGCACTCTCCATTTTCTCCCACACGCGGTGGTGACGGCTCAGTATATGCAAACACTGCATTCAAAGGCTCAGCTCCCGCCTCGTCATTGTGTTTCTTCGGACCGTTCCGGTCTCGAAGTTTCCTCGACGGGCGCCGGGATGCGGCATCCCCTTTTCAGCCCTGTGAGATGGAAGCGGGACTCCTCGGAAAACACCCATCTCAATTCGGGCATGCGGTGCGGTACAGAGAGACGGCAGCGGCATGAGGATCTATGAGGCTTGCTTCGTACTACCAAGTCATCGTGTCTGGTGGATATGGGTGATTCGGAATCGGGACCGGAATTCATTGGCTAAAGTGCATACGGCAGGTCAGTTGGAGTCAATACCTAGTCAATCGCTAGCAGTACCAGGAGTTTTCACCGCAATGTCAGCATGGCATTCGGGTCGTTGTCAAGAAGGGCAGGGAATCAGCAAAGAGCCAAGACTCCTGGGCTAAGCCACCAAGATAATCGCAGACACGATGAGACCAGACTGCCATGGTTGAGAATTTGAGATTCATACACGTCAACAATGCGTAGATGGTCTAAACACCAGGCGGGTATGGAGCATATGCAGCTACCGGATATAGCCCCGTGGAGGCGCAGTATGCTTTCAGTCTTTCTTTCTTTCTTTCTTTCTTTCTTTTCTTTTTTTTTTTTTTCTTTTTTTTTTCTTTTTTTTTCTTTTTCTTTTTTAATTCTTTCGTTTTGTTTGCGGCGACGCAGCGCCCTTGAGCTGAACGGCGGGGCGGAATGCATGCGTCGGCTGGTCTGGTCTGCCTGTCAGCTGGCAGCACTTGACAGCTGCCAGCAGCCGGCCGGCAGGTGAACAGTCTGCCCAGTGCAAGGGCCACGGGCCACGGCACTCAGCTCAGCTGAGAGCTCGAGTCGGTGACTCCATACTCAGACTCCATTTCAGACTCCATAGCCTCATCCCGGTCTGCGCCAGGCAAACCAGACACAATCCTGTTCACGACGCCACGGCTTGTGGCCCAGGGGTCAGGACTATGCCCGGGACCCTGTCTAGACTCTAGCCTCTAGTCTATCAACGCCCAACCTCCACTCTTCAATCGGGCCCGGACGAGGCCGGCGTCAGTGAACCACGATCCCTCTCAATGGTGCCTTACCTTGCTTTTGCCTTGCCGGCTTCCCCTATTTCTTGACATAGTCCTTCAAAAGCAGACTGTTTCGATTCTGGCCCATTTCCTACATGATTTATCCCGACAATCACCTTCAATCCCCCGGCAAGCCTCCTATGCATTCCCTGATTCCCATTGGCATGCGAATTGCCACTGAGGCGCGCGTGGGATACGTACTACCCAGGAACACATCACGGGTCCGGTTGACACTTCGTTAGACTAGAGCACATTGTACCATGTCTCTCCTTCAGCAAATCACGCAGGATGGCATCGATGATGGAAGAGCTGCCCGCGCCGCTGTGGAATCTCAGCATGCAGATCTAGCAACGCGAGGATTTGAGTCTGCAGACGTTGAGATCATGGTTGATCTGGACCCAGCAGGGTATTTTTCCGCTCGCAAAAGTATCGTCGAACACGAAAAGAATCTCGATTTTGCCTCGAGATGCCGCGCAAGAGCTTCGCCGCTGGAGAAACGAGCGGATGCCATCCTTCAGAGCCTGCGCCGGCGGGACCAAGAACGAATCTATGATGCGGCTGCTTCTCGTCGAGGATTCGGTGGACAGAAGCACAAAAGATTTGCAGGTGATCACTTCCTGTCGAATCTGGACTTGATTAACCACACGACACTTTTCGACATGGCATCGCATATGCCCAAGGGCGGTCATCTCCACATCCACTACAACGCATGCTTGCCACCCGTTGTGTTGTTGAATATCGCCAAGGAGATGGACAGAATGTTCATCACAAGCAATCTCCCACTCCTACCCGACAATGACTTTGCAAACTACGACAGGTGTGAGCTGCAATTCTCCATCACGAGTCCTGATCGCGAGGATCCTGGTAATCTCTTTTCCCCAGACTATTGTTCGCGTCAGACCATGCGATTTGCTGAATTCTTGCGTGCATTTCCGAATCACTTTCATGACATGAGCCCGGAGTCATGGCTCCTTAAGAAGCTTCTATTTCAAGAGGAAGAGGCGCATGGGGTGCTGCAAACGGCAGCAGGGTGAGCATTGAGCTTTGGCCTACGACCCATGAGACATGACCCCTATTGTGTACAAGTGAGATACTGACTTATTCGTTCTCTTCAAGGGCTTGGGAGAAATTTAATGGCAGAACGCGAATGATGAAGGGGCTTTTTAATTACGAAACTGCTTTTCGGCGATATACCCGCCAGTGTTTAGAAGATTTCCTAAGAGATAATATTCAATATGCTGAGATTCGGCCCACCTTCATGCAGAGCAATCAGCTGTACACGGACGATGGGACTGCGCGTATCGATAATGATGGGATCATGGGTATAATCATCGAAGAGGTGACTCAATTTCAACGAGACGCTGCGTCCAAGGGAGGCTATTTTGGGGGGTTGAAAGTCATATATACTGCTCCCAGGTCGCTGCCGCCGGAGGAGGTCAAACAATCGCTGAAGGAATGCCTTTGCTTCAAACAAAAATGGCCTCAGTGGATAGCAGGTAGAAAGAAATTCACATCACGAAAAAACTGAAAAAAACTGAAAAAAGAAAAAAAAGAAAAAAAAGGAAAAGGAAATTCGAAATTGTCGAAATCCTTTTCTGAATCTAAAGAGAATTGTTCTTGACGCTGACTGACTCAAAATATCTACAGGGTACGACCTGGCGGGGGAGGAAAGCAAAGGACGACCTCTCAAGGATTTTGTGAAGGAGCTGCTCGAATTCAAGAAGAATTGTGCCGAGGCAAATGTGGACATTCCGTTTCTATTCCATTGCGGGGAGACACTCGACGTGGGAACTGATGCGGATGGCAATCTGGTCGACGCATTACTTCTTGGAGCCAAGCGGATTGGTCACGGATTTGCCCTCACAAAGCATCCATACATCATGCAGCAAATGAAGAGCAAGGGCGTATGCTTGGAGTTGTGTCCCATCTCCAACGAGGTTCTGGGACTTACGCCCCGGGTGGCCGGTCATTCCATGTATTCGCTGCTGGCGAATAACGTGCACTGCACGGTCAACTCAGACAATGGTGCTTTGTTTCGGTAAGTGAAATTGGATGCAATTGGCGCTTTGACGAGTAGTGGTGGATCTGGAAAATGCAGCCAACAACGACACTGTGACACACCGCTAATATTAGATATTCTGATCATTTCGCAGCTCGACGCTGTCACACGACTTCTACCAGGTCATGGTAGGCAGAGCGGACATGAGCCTTTTTGGATGGAAGCAGCTGGCCGTGTGGAGTATTGAGCATGCTTGCCTAGAGAACGCCGACAAGGAAACCATGCTGAACGAATGGCAGCGTCGATGGGAGAATTTTCTGGAGTGGACCGTCAGCAAATATGAGGCTGTCGCGGGGCTTGGCGAGCTGGACATCCAGGCACACGCGCATTAGTTTCGAAGCACAAAATGTTCAAAATCAACTCATGTTGGCCGACGTCATTGCAGCATGTCATTGCAGAAAGCAGAGAGGCGACCAAAGGAAAGGGAAAGAAGAAAAAGAAGAAGAAGAAGAAGAAGAAGAAAAGGAAATTAGGCTGAATGGATCGAGACACGCTATACTTCCATCGCGGCAGTGGAGGTGTCGCGGCCCGCACCGAAAGGTGGCTGAGACGCCAGGGCCCGGGGTTTTTTTGTAACTACTAACTAACCTGTGGCCCCAGTTGAAGGGGGCCAACAAGAAACTTGGGAAGTTGAAGTTCCACAAACCGGTTGGATGTGTATCACGACGACGAGTACGCGCCGCAACAAGAGAGAGCAGCCGGCCATGAACCTCAACGGCGAGTGCCAGCTCCGCGGGTTGAACTCGGAAGCGACTTCATAAAAATATGAAAAGGGATGGCTACAGTTGCATGACATGACGCATAACATTGCATGTCAGCACTGAGCAGTCAGGACTCAGCCCACGTCCCGACTTCCGAGCAGCCGGCCTGCGACCAAATTCCAACCACACAGAATTGAATGTGCCAAAAACTCCGCCACAGTCACATCGTCAACGCTCACTTGTTTCCCGCCCGCTCTCCCGCACGGCGCATCGGTTGAAAAACCATGCCATCCTCGTCATCAAGTCTTGACTTCGCGTGTCACTGGCAGTCGTTCGCACTGAGAGCGCTGCTTCGACCACGCACCGTATTCCACGTACCATGTCGAACCCAGATGACGCCGACTGGGTCTGGTTCCCCAACGTCAAGTCCGCCTGGTCTCTCGACGTGGTGAACCTACTCGTCGTCATTGGCGAGTCGTCCATCGCCGAACACGCCCAGACCATTACCGCCTCCCTCCCAGGCATGCTGCCTCGCATCCTGCCCGCGCCCCAAGCTCTACTCAAACCCGCGCGGCCAACGAGGATGCCCGAGACGCACGCGCGCATGACGGGCGTGTACAGCGGCACCACGCTGGACTCGGTGGGCTTCTTTGCCAACATCATCACGCCTCTTGACAGCATGCCGCCATTTAGCTTCAAGGTCCTGGAGATCAAACACTCGGACACGATTGGCCTGACGGAGCATGTGCCTATGGCCACCAAGACAACGCTGGCGCCTTATCCGGCTCTGGCCGCTGGCATATGGCGCTTTGTAAAGAGAGCAGCAACGGCAAGGAAAATACGACCCAAGGCCGGAAGCGGAAACGGAATCGACGACAACTTGATCATAGGTGACGGTAGGCAAAAGCACCATCGTCATGGCTGCCTAAAACCACAACGAGATGAAGAATCCGGCTGTTCCCCTCCAGCTGCTGCTGCCTCTGCCCACAAGACTACTCAAGCCAATGATGGCGCTACAACACCCTCTGCCGCACCCACCGACTCTTCCCGTTGTCGCCGGCCGACCGTCCAATTCACCGAGAAAGGCGATGACACTGTGTCGTCGAGCTACTCGGCGCTGCCTCGGCGCCGGTCTACGGCCCGCGAGCGCGCCCAAGACCTCCTCACCAGTCCCACCGTCGCTGTGGGCGGCTCCCGTCCCGCCGTACCAGCCAAACTCTTCTCCCCCGTGCACATTCTCTCCATCTTCTCCTGCCTCCTCAGTATTGCCATCGTCGCCATGGGTGTGGTGCGCCATGATGGCGTCGCAGTCCTCGCCGTTTCGCTCATCTCTCTTGCCTCCACCGTCGTCGGCTACGCCTCCTTCTGGCGGCCCATCCTCATGAAACGCAAGCACACCAACGAAGTCCCCCGCGGGGACGTCCTAATCCGTACCCGCGAGGGCGCGTTTGTCTTGGTGCGCTGCTCGGAAGAAGTCGCCCGCGAGCTCTACTCGGGCACCGAAGAATGCGAATACTACGTCAGCGGCAACACCTACCGCGCGCTCATGGCCGTCGGCACCATGCTCCTCATGCTCAGCGTTGTCCTCCTCGGCAACTGCACCTGGGAGCTCAAGGTCTTCATCGGCACCTCCTACATTATCCTCAACGGCCTGTACTGGGGCCTCGGCATGATCCCGCGCTCGTGCTTCTGGGATCTCTCCCGCTACGAGTGGGCCGACGTCACGCCGGAGGACTCCGTCTCGGCTCACCAGGTCACCTGCGTGACGGACCAGCGAGAGGGCCACCCATCCTTCACCAGAACGCTGTGGTACGCCATCCGCGAGACCCGACTGACTGGCTGGGTGGAGAGGAGCGGTGCCGCCCCCGGCACAGAGCAATGGAAGAAGTGGCTGCACGAGGCCGAGGAGGCCGCTAAGCGCAACGAGAGGACCTGGCCGGCCGTGCAGAGGAAGAATGAAATCTTGAAGGAGAAGTTGCGCAACGGGCACGAGGTGGACCAAGCGGCGCAGCATGCCCCCGTGACGGAGGTCAGAGGCTCAGCGGAGGATTCGGGAAAGAGGTGGACCAAGGACGGGACTTTCTGAAACATGTGTTATATAATCTATATCTACAACATATGCAAGACAATCGAACCCGTCATTGGATCTATGGAGCGAATGCGCAAAAAAAAAAAAAAAAAAAAAAAAAACCGACAGGGTAAAGAACAGACCACGCTTTGAACAGAACCGTCTTTCTACCCGACAAGCGGAGGCCACAGATAAATGAAATCAAACACAAAATAAAATAACAATATTAAAAAACATGAATTCCTTGTCAAAAAACGCCCTTGCATCATGCCACACCCGGCAATGAATATCTTGCGTCATGTCTCTTGTTCTTCCTCTTTCTTTCTTTCTTTCTTTTAATTGTTATTCTTTGCTAGGAGACAAAAACCGCCAAGCTCGGTGAACGCTCATGCAGACAGCCCCTTGTGTCGTATATTTTCGTATCCGTGAGACTACAGCAGCCCCATTACTCGGTGCAGTCCTGCCCGTATTGTCTTCTGTTCTTCCTCTTCTTTTTCTTGTCGCGCGCTCGCTCGCTCGCTCGTCTAGTCATCAAAGTAAATGCTGCCCGAGTGTGAAATGTCAATAGCCCCGCCGCGGAAGCTCCCCCTCTTCTTCTTGTTCTTCTCCTTGGTGAAGCCCTTGCCCTTGGTGACGATCAAGTCCTCGTGGGCGCGCTGCGAATAACCCACGTGCACGTAGGCATTGGAGGCGAATTTGGGGTCGACCTTTACGTTTTTGGGGATGCGGGAGAAGGGTTCGTTTTGCTTCTTGCGGCCCTTGAGGATGGGGTCGGGGGGCAACGGGGGGTTCTCGGGCTGGGACTGGGGCGCGGGGGAGGGATTGTCCAGTGTGACGGAGCTGTCTGACGAGTCTTTGGATGCGGACGGCTTGATTTTCTTAAGCTTCGACTTGGACTTGGGTTTGTCGTCTTCGGAATCCGAGCCGGACGAGGAGGAATCAGAGGAAGAACCGTCCGACTCTGGGAGGGCCACCTTGGCAGCGGCTTCAGCGTCGGCCTTGCCATCATCGCTATCGCTATCGGAATCGGAGTCGGAGGAGCCGTCACTGTCGTCAGAGGACGAAGACTCGGAGGAGTCCTGGTCAATGTCCATTTTGCTCGCGTCAGAGACGCCGCCGGAAGTAGAAGATTTGGAGGCCGAGCCAGCAGCAGCAGCAGGCTTCGTCGTGGTTTTCTGCTTCTTGGCTTTGGGAGCGGCATCAGAGTCCGAGCTCGAATCGGAATCCGAGTCACTGGAATCAGATGAGTCCGACGACGTGGAACCCGCGGGGGCCTTGCGCTTCAGGGTCCTGCCAACAGCGGCGACGGCCTTGGCCGGTGCGGCAGGCTTCTTGGAAGTCTTCTTCTTCTTCTTCTTATCGTCTTCGCTCTCGCTTTCACTGCTGTCACTGTCGCTGGAGCTTGAGCTTGAGCTCGAATCGTCGCTAGATTCGTCGTCCGTGTCGGTCTCAGCCTTTGCCTTGCTGTTCCGAGCCGTCTCCCAGGAGTGGAAGATGGAGAGCAGAGTTTCTTCCCCCCTTTGCTTCGAAATAGACCATCCCTTCTTCTCCACCTCTTTCTGGAACGCGCCGTGTGCTTTGGTGAGGGATTGCTCGGTCAAAAAGCTTCCCACGAGGCTCAGAAGTTCGGCGGACGGCGGGACAGTCCCAGCCGCTGCTTGAGAGGCTGCAGCAGCCGGCTTCGAGGCTTTCTTTGCCATCTTGTCGGATTTGCGAGGAAGGGTGCTGGTGCCGGACGCAGCGGCAGGTCGTTCAGCCTTTGTATCGTTGACGGCGTTGTTCGAGAAGAGCCAGGACGGAGGGCCGCTCGTGCCTGACATGTGCCTCTGTCTTTGAGAATGTCACGTTGCGGAGAAGCGAAGAGTGAGAGTGGAAGCAGAGCAAAAAGCAGAAAGCGCCTCAAAAGAAGTCAAACAACGCAGTTGCACAAAGCGGTAGATGATTAGAAAATGGTCGAGGCAAACTTCACACCGCAATCGCAAAAGGCAGAAGCTCAACAACAGCAAGGCGGTGGAAAAAATTATGTGGGAACCCGGTACTTTTTTTTTTTTTTTTTTTTTTTCGGTTCTCCTGCTCTTCCATTTTTTTTTTCGGCAAGGGGAATGGCGGTGTGGGGCATTTGGCGTCTGGAGCCACAGTCCAGACTCCAAGACCACATGCAGTCACTGGATGTCCTGCCAACCTGTGTCGCTGCTTTATGTAACGTGAAAAAGAAGAGAGAGAGAGAGAGAGAGCTTGAGAGAGCTTGAGCTTGGTACTGTTGCAACAGACGGTTTGTTGATCGCTGCATCCAATCCAGAAAGTGTCACAACGCAACGCGTGTCGGCATCGCAAATACAATCGTTTCCCCGCCTTCAAGATTCATCGCAGTCACAACATCTGATCGGTGGTTCTGACGGCTCGCACACTATTCAGCAGCAATCTCCCGTCCGCCCGCGACGTGTCCACCATCCCTGCTATGAAGGAACAAACCAATTTCCACGCACGCCTCTTGCCTTCTTTGACGTAGGCAGTCACGGTCTCACAGGTCAGTCGAGTCTCTGGTCAGTCTCTGGTCAGTCTCCGGTCAGTCTCGCCCCCCCACCAGTCAGTCAGCTGCGCTTCATCCTGCATCATGAACGCAACCAAGCGCAAGTTCAACGCTCTGCTCCAAGGCCTCGGCAGTCCTCGGCCATCCACACCCGACAGCATCAAAGACAACAAGAAGAACAACAGCAACGACGACGAAAACAACAACAACAACAACATGAACGCCAGTCCACGATATGGCTCCAGCCCGGCCAGCACCAACGACGACATCCTCCAGAAGCGGCGCCGACTAGGCTTTCCCGAGTCCACCGCTCCGACTCTGTTCAGCACACTCCCCGTGGCTACGTCCTTTTCCAATGTCGTGCTTCGACGATCAGCCACACCCACGAGCAACAAGGCCGCAAGCCCCGCGCCCGCCAGGTATTGTCCCGGCGATCGAGCCGAGCTTCTCAAGCGCCTGGCGACCTTTCAAGAAATCACCGACTGGACCCCCAAGCCCGACAAGATAAACGAAATTGAATGGGCGAAGCGAGGCTGGATATGCCAGGGCAAAGAGAAAGTCCGCTGCGTCCTCTGTCACAAGGAGCTCGTGGTCAAGCTGAACAGTAAAGATGACCAAGGTGCTGAGGCATCGTCTGATTTGGCGTCTTCTGCGATTGGTAAAAGAGCCCCCCCCCCCCCCCCGGCCTAACCCTTGCTGTCTACTGTTCTCTGAACAAACAAGAACGCTCTTGATGACACTCGTACTAACGTTTCCTTTTTTGGAGTAGCGGAGGCATTGGTAGATAAATACTCTGATCTTATAGTCTCGTCCCATCAACAAGACTGCTTATGGCGGAAACGCGGCTGTGATGGTAGGTGGAGTTCTCGGAGGGTTTTTTTTTTTTTTTTTTTCCGGTCTGAAGTTCCCATCTTGCTCACGGTATAATTTATTCTCTAGATTCATTGATACGGTTGTCTTTCTCCAACACACAAGCCACACTGGCATCGCTACGTCAACGTTACGATGAATTGAGTTCCAGGAGTTCATCCCTCCCCTACGAATTCAATATTCGTCTACCAGACCAAGTCAGCATAGACGACGTCCTCTCACAACTCCCCCCTGACTTCTTTACCAACCCTCCACCCGCGACGGACAAGTCTGACTCTGCTATTGCTACGGACGCGTTACCGAATCGGGCGGCGTTAGCGATGGCTTTGATGGGATGGCAGGGGCTGACGGATTCGCGCATTGGACCGGTCCCCCATTCGGCATCTTGTCATACGTGCTCAAGGCGTCTGGGACTATGGATGTTCAAAAGCAAAGAGGTCGATGAGCAGGGTCATGTTGTCGTGCCGGCCCCGATGGATCACCTCGATCCCGTGCGGGAACACCGTTTTTTTTGTCCCTGGAAAGATGCTCATGCACAGAGCCAGAGTGCTCTGCACTCGAATAAGCAGCCGCCGTTGACGGCGTGGATGGCCCTGCTCCAAACCATCAAAAACGAATCGGATCTGCGCAACGTCTACAATAACAGCAGCGCGTCCCGAAGAGTCGGACAGCTGCGTGCAGAGGAAGCCGGATCGCCAAGTCCATCAAAAGGCAGCATCCCGGCCACTCCTGGATCCCCCACGCCGGCAACACCAGTTCCCAAGAAGTCTATGCCAGCTCTGCGCGTCGCCAGTCCGCAAGACCTGACACCCGGCGAAGAGGATGAAAACGCGCGAGATGCAAAGGACAAGGAGCGGTGGGCTCGATTGAGGAAGGTGAAGAGCCTGTTTGATACCAAAGGCTCGAAAAGGTTTAGACAGGATGTGAGTCGTCCGGGGACCGGCCAGTCGAACATGTCCCCCTCGGGTAAGTAAAGAAGGGACCTGGCCTGGCAAGGTTAGGTGGATTCTTTTGTCGAACACCAATGACCGGACTGGACTGCGACATGTAGATATTTTTTTTTAAACTTTCGTTTGGTTTGTTTTTAGCATATATCAGAACTGTAGCGAGTAGAATGGGACATTGATGCGCGTACCCTCTCTTTTTTTTTTTTTTTGACACCTCAGGCTGTCTTCCATACAATGTCATCAAAAGACACAATCGGACCACTGTATGTGACCGCGTCCGCCTTCTTCGTCACCGTATCCTGCAGCGTAAAGCCAGCCATTTCCAGAATCGCCATCCTCACGCCGCCGATGCCTGCTCCGTTCCTCAACTTGCCGGGTGTGTCCATGCCGGCCGAGGTGATGTAAATGCGCGCGGTAGCGGCGGCGGCGGCACCACAATCTCTCCACCGGCCGCCAAACTCGTAATTCAACGCCGTCAGCTCGCTCTCCACCGCGTCAGCCATCAAGAGACACTGGTCTGCCCATCCGGCGCGGCTCTTGTCCGCCTTGGTCAGGACCACCACCGTCCGGGTATTCGCCTCGGCCAGGGTCCGCAGCATCCACTTGTCCTCGGGGAGGAGTCTCTTCTTCTCTGACGACAGCAGCACCACTGCGCCGCGCAGCATCGTCCGCGTCTGGAGGTACTGCACGACGGCGTCACCCCAGCTCGCGCGGCTCTTGTACCCGTATCCGGGGGTATCGACGAGGACGAGGCTATGCCGAGGGGGGGGCTGGCCCTTGGGCAGCGACTCGAGGGGGGTTTTGGGCAAGGGACCTATGCCAAAGGCGTTCATGAGGGTCGTGCGTCCTGGTCGTTGGCTGACGCGGGCGGCGGCGGCGGAACCCACGAGGGCGTTGAGAAAGGTGGATTTGCCGACGTTGGAGGCCCCGAGGATGATGATTTCGGGGACGTGCGTGTTGGGGACGTGGTGACGGAGCGATTCCGCCGAGTATAGAAACTTGTGGGGGTTGTGGGCGAAGAAGCCCTCCGCGGCGGAGAGTTGTCGGGTCTGAAGCGGCGTCGTGCGTGTCGTGAGGAAGCTGCTCTTGACGTTGTCGCTGCTGCTGCTGCTGCTGCTGCTGCTGCTGGTGGAGGTGGAGGGGGAGGAGGCAACGACAGGCGACGAGGGCGGGCGATGATGGGCGATGATCCTGGACGATAGCAGGACTTGCTTGAAGGGACCCGAGACGCTCGTGTCGGGTGGCAAGGGAGCTTGCGGGTGATGATGAGCTGGCGAGGCGCTGCTGCACGGCGATTCCGCGATGCCGTGACGCAAATCTGTCTCGCATGACGGCTTCCGGACCTCTGGGGCGGCCACACCCGGGGAACTACTCGGGCCGTCGGTCTTGGTACTACGTCGGAGCGCGGCCGGGCGCCTCGTAGGCCTCTGTCGAATGCATTGATGTGTTGACACGGAGAAGGGAGACGAGGACGAGGACGGCTTGATGTGAGTCGGGAATTGGGCGCGCAGCGTGCGCCGCAGCGGCAGCATGCTTCGTTTGGCGGTAGGGGACTGGAAAGCGGTAGTTTGACGTCCTTTCTTTTCTTTTCTTTTTCTTTTTTTGTGACTCGACTTGTGTATTGATATGATTCTGAATGTTGGATGATCGCGGATGGCTGGTCGCCGCCGTGGGTTGCAGGTTAGAATCAGGATTTGAGGCCGCGGCACTCGGGACATGGACTCGGGACTCGCGACTTGGAGAGCCCCCACAATTGTCATCGACGAGTTACAACTCCACCTCAGCCCATCAAGAACTTCGCCCGTGTCGAAAGAGAGAGACAAAGAAGGAAGCTTCAGACTGCCCGCACCCCAAGGGAGCCAGCTCCAAGGGCCCTCATTTCGCCATGGCCGTCTCCCTCTCCGACATGGACGCCCATGAACAGCCATCGGACGAAATGCGCTCCGAGTGGAAATACTTTGCCAAGCTCGACCCGTCCACGCTGGCGCAGCAGGAGCCGAGAATCGACGATCCGCGCAGGCCCCTCTCGGAGAATGGCTTTCGGCAAGCAGGGCGGATTGGAAGGGAGCAGGTCGCGCGTGCGTTTGCGGAATTGGATCCCGCGCTGGCGGGCTTGGCCGAGGGGGATGTGCCTGTGATTCATCCTCCTTTGCTACCAGGTATGTTGGGGTGTGTTTTCGGACTCTCTCTGACGTTGGTGAAGCAGAGAAGCACCTTCTCATAGTTGAACAAAAAAAAAAAAAAAAAAAAAAAAACGCAGTGTTTCTTGTCTACATTGGCCCTGTATAACAGATACAAATATGTATACACATATAGACACACACAGCTAACCCACCACAGGCCTCCTCGTCGTTCCCAACCTCGTCCCGCCAGATGTCCAGAAAACACTCCTCCGCCGGATGCTGCACCGCGATCTCTCCAACCCAAAACACCAAACAAACATGCACCTGCACTACACGCTCCCCTACCACGAACTAGAAACAGACGCCCAAGCCGGCAGCACCACCACCGCCTCCTCCCCCTCGTCCCCCGAGCCACCATCGCCAACAAGGCCCTCCTTTTTCGACCTCGCCCCTGACCCTTCTTCCTCCTCCTCCTCCTCCTCTTCTTCTTCTTCCTCCCCCTCGCCGTGCTTCCTCCCCAAGGATCCCACCATCCACAAGCCCCTCACCGCACAACAAGTCCTCACCCGCCGCCTCCACTGGCTCACCCTCGGCGGCCAATACGACTGGACCAACCGCCTCTATCCGGACCAAGAACCGCCCCCTTTCCCCGCCGACCTGTCGCGCTTCCTGGAAGCCCTCTTCCCCGAGACGCGCGCCCAGGCCGCCATTGTCAACTTCTACACCCCCGGCGACACCATGATGATGCACAGAGACGTCAGCGAGCAGACGGACAGGGGCCTCATCAGTCTCAGTTTTGGATGCGACTGTCTCTTCATGATCGCGCCCAGCAGCAGCACCAGCAACACCCATGACCCCATCCCCATCCCCATCCCCATCCCCGCCCGAGACCCCAGCTGCCCCCTCCCCAACACACCACCCCCAGAGGCCACCCCCAAAACCACAGCCCCGAGCAGCGACCACAAAAACTACCTCCTCCTGAGACTCCGCTCCGGCGACGCCATCTACATGACCCGCGAAGCGAGGTACGCGTGGCACGGCGTCCCCAAGGTCATACGGGGTACCTGCCCCGAGTACCTGCACAAGTGGCCTTCCGAGAATGGCCACTACACTGCCTGGGAGGGCTGGATGGGCAATAAGCGCATTAATTTGAATGTGCGGCAGATGAGGGACTGAGAGGGTTTCTTATATATATGTCTCTCAATCTCCATTCTTCTTTTACAGAGAGAAAAAATCTAGAGATACACAAAGCGTTCACACGCTTAGAAAGAAAGAAGGAAAGAAAAAGGAAAGAAAAGGAAAGGAAAAACGAAAAAGGAAAAACGAAAAAAGAAAAACAAAACACAGATATGCATAGAGGTAAAATAAACAGAAAAGAAGAATGAATTCTCCTCCAATCATGTGTACATTGTCGTGGTGGCGGCAACTTTCCGTCGCGCCGACACAAACCCCCTATGCAAACCCAAATCCCTGCGCATTCTCCAGCGCCATGTTCAACCGTTCTCGCAGTGCTTCCTTGTCCCTGTACTCTGGCAACAAGAGTGTTCCGTAGCACGTATACGCCGACGGCAAGTGGCCCCCGTCGCCCTCCTCCTCGCCGTTCTTCTGTATCACAAACTGCACATTCTTCATGCCGCCGACCGGCACGCGATCCGACGCCGTGACGAACTCGAGCAGTTTGCGCTTCATCGAATCGTCGAACCTCTTGACAATGGACCAAAAGTCTTTGACGGTGCGATGAGACGAGTCCCAGCCGACATAGCGTGCGTGTCGCCTCAGTTCCGATATGTCAATCTCCTGCACACCTTCTACCAAGGACTGCAGAATGGCCGGTGTGAGAAGGCTCAACGACTTTGCGTCCAGACATGCTCGAAAGCCGCGTTCAAAGGCTCGAAACTGAGGCCGAATGGAGACATCCGTCAAGTAGCGCACGTAGTCACTGACGTACTCGTCTCGATTTTCGTTTGTGACGAGAGGCGCATCGCTGTCGGCTACGGCCGCAAGAGAGCTCTTTGCTGGAGGTTTCGGGATACCCTGTGGCCAGACGGAGTCCCTTTTGGTCATGGGAAGTGTGACTTCGCCCCCAAAGGCCGATATGGAGAATTCATATGTCCTCGCAAAGACGTCCTCGATGGATCCATCCTCCTCGTCCCACTCTTGCAGCGCTGTCAGACCGCTGGCAAGTTCCGGCCAGCCATCAGCGATGTGGTACAGCTCTTCAACAGGTTGACCAAGAAGCTTTCGATAGAACGCCTTGGGGAAAGTTATCGGCAAGGTAAGGCCATTGTAAACCGCCAGCGACATGAGCAGGCCAATCATCTCAAATTTCCATTCCTCAACCAGAGACCCAGGAACGAACCAAGTCATTCTTGTCCTGCTGTCCACCGTAAAGGCACCATACTCAGGGTCAAGGCACTCGGCGATGGCCATGCGAAAGAATTCTTGTTGCACGCCGCCAGAGTCGAACCCTTCCTCACCTCCGCCGCCCTCTCCCAGGTGGACCTTCAAGGGACGCAACAGCTCCCGCTCCTGTCGACGCCAAAGCTGGTCAAACGCATCTCGTAGAACGTGACTTCTACTGATGGAAAGCACCAGATACCGTGATGATGCAATTTTGAGCAAATCCATCAATACGTGTTTGTGATGTGTATTGGTGACCAAGCTCCCTGGATCAACAATGGCTGCCATTCGCGTTTTGAGAGAAGATGACTCTTCAAATGTCCGGCTCATGCGAGAAAAGTTGATCGCTCGGAAGAATGACACCAGTGTTTCCGGAGTAAATAGATACGGATGGTCCAGGAGATGGTGCATTTGTCGGGTCGAACTGAAGGAGATCCAGGACACGGGAACCTCCATGGCATCGAGGCGATCCGAGAAGTAGTCGACTCGAAATTGTATGTCACCAAGGAGCAGCATATTTCTATTTTCGTCTGCATGTATGTTAGTTGCAGATTTCGGATTGGTTTCGGTTTTTTTTTTTTTTTTTTTTTTTTTTTTTTTTGGTGGATAATTGGTTGGAGTCTATTTCATTCAATTTTTTCGGAAGAAAAAAAAAACATATACGTACATAGAGTGGAGATGAGCGACATGGCCCCATGGAATGGTCCATCATTGGAATACTCTGGCCGACCATTCCATTCTTGCAGAAGAACGGCTCTGGCCCAATCCAGCAATAAAGTTGGGACCCTCGTCTCGTGCAATAGGCGTTCTGTCTGCGTGAAACTGAGTATGCGAGTAGGCCCACAACCGATGAGATCAAGCTGATTCAATAATAAGCTCAACACGTCAGTCTCGCCCATGGCCTCTCCCATGATGGCGTCGGCATTGGCCATCTCCGCAAAACAGTTTCGAGCGGTCACGGCACAAAAGACGCGTCGAGCCAATCGCAGAGCAAGGTCGTTTGAAAACACATCATCGTACTCAAGACACATAGTCGAGGGCTGACGGGCAGCCCCTCCTTGAGTGGCCAAAACCGAGCCACCAGAGCGTATGCGAGACATCTCGTAGAGAGTTTTGGAGTCCGAGGCGCAAGGCGCAGCGGCAACGAGAGCATGCAAGCATATTGACATGACGCAACCTGCCTCGAAATTGGAGAGACCCCGCCCTTTTCCAAACAATTTCGTAGATGGCAACCGTCCGGACCTCAGAGATTGAGGAGGCTCAAACAGACTTTTAGCTGCAAGCCAGAGACTGTGAAAGACAATGCTGGGAGCTGCTCGTGTCACTCGCAACATGCAATACCATAAAGTCTGAGAATCGTAGAGTTTGCCATCTTTGGTGAAGGAGCTCACCAAAGCATGGGGATCGCTCATCACATTGAAAAGTGTCTGTTCATTGAAGGCCTTCCATTGAGCTCTCGTAATCGACGGAGCTGCGGCATTCTCCGGCCTGACTTTCCTCCTCATCAGCCTCTTCACAGAATTATGAGGCTTTGGGTGCCGTTCAGACATGGTTGTCGGACCGAAAAAATCCACCTCGTTGGAGCGATCTTCCTGGAACACGTCGCAGATGAAATCTATCAACTGAACATTCAATCGAGACAGAGCCTGGGGTAGAGGGTAGTCGACCCATAGTGACTCGGCCTGGAACGTGCTCTGGCCCTGGTCGTCTCCGCTTGGCTTAAGCTTGCGGCTCTTGGGCAAAGAGATGGAACTGTGAGTCGAATGATCTTCTGACGTCAAGGAGAGGGGATCAACTTCATCGACAGATGGGGGCGAAAGACAAGGCACATTTTCAAAGAATGCCGGCTTCAGCGGTATCTCCGGCAGCGCGCGGCTCACGATTCCGTTGCTCAATTTGGCAGCTCGTGGTATCTTCTCTCCGCGGAAATTGCCGCTCTTTGATGTTCTGGTTGCATCAGTAGTAGTGGTGGTGGTGGTGGTAGTAGTAGTAGTAGATGGTGCGACGGCCTCAAGGGAAGCTTTCCTCTGTGGCTTTGGCGCAGTCGAAGTCATTAAAGAGTTTTGGGAGTTCCGTTTACGCCGTGTAGGATCTCGTGTCGAAATCAACTGTTCGTCATGGCGCGTTGTTTCTGGGGCTTGTTGGAGACTTTGCTCGTGCTCTTGCATTGACATGGACTGCATTGACCTGGGAAAAGGCCTACGTCTTGTGGGCTCAGGCTTCTTCGGTGTGGCTTCCGTCTGGATCTCCGGGTCTGATGTGGCAGACCTATCGGGATCGCGAGCTTCTGAAAAATGGTCGGAAATAGCCTGTAAACCTTGCGGCGTGAGCCACTCCAACATCTTGAACGCCACTGTCCCAAACGTTGTAGCTGCGAACGATCTGTGGTCTCTGCAGACCGGTTTCTCGGCAATCTTGATTATCGGTGACGCTGCATCTTTCTTGGTTCGCCTTGATGGGCGGTTGGCCCCGGAGTCTGGCTCTACATCCCTTGCAGAAAGTTCCCCGTCACTCCTGATATCTCTACTGGCTTCCAAGGAATCTGCCGAGGAAACGTGGCTTCGTCGCGTGGGCGAGACGTGGATCGACTTGCTTTCAAAGGATACCGAGTTTTTGCGGCTGCTCAACGAACCTGCGCTCCTTGGAGATGAGGATTCGACCGAACATTGCGCCCGTGGTAGCTGAGCCGAGAAGATGAGGTTGTTGGCAGCCGGGGGCGGATCATGTGAGCGTCTCAAGTGTGGACAGAGAGCCCTGTCTGGTTGACTTTGGCTAGCCATGCATATTGCGAGCGTTCTTGCGCTGGTAGGGCTATATCGCCGTATAGGGGCTTTGCCGACCAGGCGTTTGCGGCATGTGAAGCAGGTCGGCGTGACACAATAGGACGAGCCGCAGCCGACGCGAAGTTGGTATATAAATCTGTGTACATTTGCATGGTTAGGCTATTTACAGTACTTGATCAGACACGACGAGACGACTGCCATCTCACATACCGATCTACCAAAGACTGGAAGTCATGACGCCGACTTGCGCGGTGGACAACGTAGACTCGGTGCGGGTTTTCTAAGTTTTGAACATATTTGTAAAGTTCGAGGGGGGCGTCGTCGGGAAGTCGAGCAAAGGGTGCCTCCTGCCAGAGACCAGCTACGAGATCCAGGGCATGCTGCAGAGAATCGCGGCCGCCTTCATTGTCTGCGTCACGGGGTTGAGTCTGGGTTGAGCCAGCGGCACCATGAACGGCAGCGACGTGCGCCGGGGCGCTCATGGTAGGGGATGGGAAGAGGTCAGTCGAGGCATCGGCTGTCTCGTGGCAGAATCGGGAATGGAGCGTGGATGAATCGTAGATGAATCGTGAATTTGAGAGCGTGATGTCGAGAAAACAAGACCGCGCAGAAGAGGCCACGAGGAGCGACAGTTGGCTGGCAGGATGCCGTTGTTCGGGCCAACTTCTAAGTAGCTGCAACGGGTCTGTTTTTGGTTCACTGGTTGGTTCATCGTTGACCGGTCTGGTCCTGGCTGCTGGGGGCAGGGAGGGGGGCGGTTTCCTGGGACGGATCCCTGGTAGGCGAGCGGGTGGCAGCAACAGTAGGCGCCACTCAGCCCGTTGGATAGTGGGTCAACTGCTCAACTGGCGTGGCGCCCAGATGTCGGCGGCGGGACACAAGTCGCCCGCAGGTGTCGTCCACAGGTGTCGTCCACAGGTGCCGTTGTGTGCTGGTCTGGCCGCCACCAGCGGCACCGCACTACCCCCCCAAGCTGACCAGCATGACCCTGTTACAGAGGGCAGCTGTGGACCGCTCAGTGTGGTGACGTGACGCAAGCGCGGCTTACCTGTAGGATTCTGGAATGCTCCTGTTATTGAATTCATGTCACCACAATCCATCATCATCCATCACTTGGCGGGATTCTTCTGGACGGCTTACTGATCTTCTGGAACCGTCTTGCTTCAAGGTCAAGCTTTCGATCCCCTTGATCTGGAGCTGCAGCCGCATAGGCATCTGAGAGGCCCCTATTCGATGGTCAAAACCCGTGCAATTTATGTGGCACTGACATATCACGTCGACCAACCGTGGCGCTCGGCAGGTTTGCTCAAATACCAAATCTTCAATACCATAGTCTGACAAGCATCATCATTTACTTTGCGTCGCAAGTCGTCGTCGTCATTACCTGGGGGGGTTCGACTACCCAGTTTCTTTGAGGCTGTTTGTCTTGTGATTGTTTATGCAGATCCTGCCAATGGTGTAATCGGCAGGCGTATTACAGTCAAAGGTCAACCCATGCGCTCGATATACGGAATGGGATACAACGTTGGAGCAAACTGACCGGCTCTTCATGGGCTTTGAATCACCCATCTAACCACATCGAGATATTTGAAAATTCTTTCCTCCTTTGATAGCAACGGCGCCTGTCTTTTCATGTCATTTGTGATTGAGGGTTCCCTAGGTAGGTAATGAACGAGCAGGATAAAGAAGCGTATTCATCCCAACTACCAGGAAGTTAATGGCCATAAATCTGGAGTACATGTGCATTTGAGGCGCACTGGCAGACCGAACTGAGGTACACACACGTTTGAATCCGCCTATGGCATAGTCACGGTTCCTTGTAGAGAAGTCGGTGCTGGCTGGGGAGGGGAAAAAAAGGCCGAGCGCACGACAAACAAGTTGAGTCCATCTGGAATCTGGAATCTGGAATCTGGTCACCACGACGATAGCGTCCATTCCGTGGGCAAGTCACATGCATCCACCGCCCACCGCCTTCCACTTTGCACACCGTGCGCAGTCTAGCGATTCTTGTTGCCCCGCTGCATCCCATCTCATCTCAATTCTGCCACTTCTGTAAACCCCGCCACCAAAAAAACTTCTTTTGTTATTAATAATTCCTGGCCATAGCAAAAAGCCCCTCCTCCTCACTAGCACTCGACGACGTCAGACTGGCGTGGCCTCAGGTACTTGATTCTTCAATCTCGCGAACCCATTTCGTCTAGCCATTGCTACTTCAAGGATTTACTGTTCGACGAAAAAAAAAAGGAAAAAAAAAAAATCCTTTGGCCCCGATCGTCCGTTCAAACGGTTTCCCTCTCCGCCATGGCCAGTGTTGCCACCGCGGCAGCAGGCGCTGGCACCGCCGCATCGCACCCATACACATGCAACACATGCCAGGTCGCATACCGCAACATCGACCTGCAAAAGGGACATATGAAGAGTGATTGGCAGTAAGTTGAGACCGGGACTTGTGAGCCTCAGCGTGGTTGAGTTGCCGCGAGTCTTGTGTGTGCTGACTTGCTGGTGCAGCCGATACAACTTGAAACGTCGAGTCGCTTCTCTGCCACCAATCTCATCGGAAGTTTTCTCGGAGAAAGTGCTTCAGGCTCGCGCTTCGTCTGCAGCGGAAGCCGACAAAGCATATTTTGAGCGTGCTTGCGAAGCGTGCAACAAGACGTACTACAGTGAAAATGCCTATCAAAACCACGTGCTCAGCTCCAAGCACAAGGCGAATGAGTCTGCCGCTGGTGGCCCACCACGCCGTCGCCAAGACGACGAAACCACTTCCGTCATCAGCTCAACATTCTCTCTTGGCGAGCCAACTTTGATCGCCAAGGATGACCTTGACTCTGATGCCGAAGACGAATTCAATCAAGTCATTGAGAGTCTGCAAAAAGCCAAAGTATCTGCTGACCAACGGCCGTCGCCCGTCAGCAGGCCATCCAACCCAAAGCCGACTGCTCAGAAAGACGGTGAAAAAGAGGAGGATGCAGAGTCCACAGCTTCGCCTCATTCTGGTGCGGAGCCGGTTTGGACTTTGAATTCGTGCATCTTTTGCAACTTTGAGTCTCCGTCGTTGCCTCTAAGCGTCCAACACATGGAGCGTTTCCATGGCATGTTCATACCAGAAAAGGCGTATCTGGTTGACTTGGAAGGTCTTGTGAAGCAGCTTCAGAGCCAGATTAGCGAATTCCACGAATGCTTGGCCTGCGGCAAGATGAAGTCTAGTGTGTTTGGTGTGCAAACACATATGCGTGATAAGGGCCACTGCAAGATTCCTTTTACGTCAGAGGCGGAACAGCTTGCTATCGGCGACTTTTACGATTTCCGAAGCACGTATTCCGATGATGAAGGTGACGAAGATGATGATGACGGCTCAGTCACGGAAGGGGAGGAGCCACGGGGAGGCGCCAAGCTGGGTTCAAAAAGAAAATCAAAGACTGTGGGCGAGGATGGTCAGGAGACCGGCGAGGATGAGGATGCAGAAGGATGGGAGACTGACAGTTCAGCATCGTCACTGGATTCGGCTGACCTTACCGCCGTCCCCGCTGAAGGTCATATCCACCAGTATGAACGTCTCAATAGACACCCTCACCACTCAAGTAGAGATCCTCGTCACCATCGCCAGGCCGACGGTTACCACTCTCGTGCGCACAAACACACGCACGCTGCCTTTTACGACGACTACGAATTGCATCTGCCCACAGGCAGGTCGGTGGGTCACCGCTCATTGAACAAGTACTTCCGCCAGAACCTCAACAACTACCCTACCCCAGAAGAACGGGCGGAGCGACTTGCGATTGAGGGTCCCGGCTCGGATGCCGAGGAGAGGAGCAAAAAAGACGGCAGTGTCGTTCTTCGCAATGGTCAGCGATTCAAACGAGATGTCGTGCCTCGTGGGGCTGCCGGGTTGGCCAACGTGTCTGATGAGAAGAAGAAGGCGGCTCGCAAATCCGAGCACCGTGGTCGGGATCTGGAACAGTTCCAGACCAAGAAAACGGACTGGTCGTATAACAAGAAGGGGAACAACCAAAAGACGTACTACTACCGTTATGATGGTGGTGGTTAGTCGCAGAGATGAATGGTAAATAGACATGACGTGTTTCAATGGAGCTTTCTTTCTTTATATTTTTTATTTTCTCCGATGCATGTTGTGGTGAAGACGAGTTTTGGGAGGCACTGCAAATGGAGTACTGCAAATGTTTTTTTTTTTTGGCTTTTTTTTTTAAAAAAAAAAAAGAGTTAAAAATGAAGCCTGCCTAGGGCACCAGGCAGCTTGCCATTGCCATGTAGACTCAACAGGTCCGGAAAACGCCTTCTCGTCTGGTCCGGTCAATGACGCGGAAGTAGACGTAGACGCGTCCATGGTATATCATCTTGGGTCCTGACCTACTTAAGTATGCATGTGCCTAGATACGTGTGTTTGGACATGGAAATGATGACCTACGACCATCATGTCTGTTTGTACGTTTCAAGTCACAGAGGCAGAGTATACGCACGCGTGGAAGCACAGTGCAGGCCCTACCATTCACCTCACACTCCTGGAGACTAGCTTTCGCGTTTCGCGTCTTTGTACTTGGCCAGCAAGGGGGTGGTGGTTTTTTTTTTTTTTTTTTTTTTGGGTCACGCACACTGGGACAAGAGGGAGTCTTGCGAGCCTGCGTGGTGGGATAGTGACTGGGCGACAACTTTGGAAAGGGTTCAATGTTGGCTCGGGAAGCACAATGTAGAAATGAAAAGCGAGACATACCACCAGATAGCCTGGAGGTCTACAACCGTGGCCGGCGAGCTCCGCATCGCGCAATGGGGCATCACATCACAATCACGGATGCATGCATGCTCCCTTTTGGGAAAGGGTTGTCTCGGCATCCTCAGAATGCACTTGGATTGGGTGATTAGTATTCACGACATCTGAGAGGGTCGATTCGCAGGCTTTGCAGAAACTACATTCGACAATGATGGGGAAGGGGACGAAAAGGGGAGAAAAAAAAAAAAAGCGCAAATGGCTAGTGGGAAATGGCGGGGAAGCAGGGCAGGGCAGGTCCCAACATGCTGCTGCATGATGCATGAAATGAGATGACCAAAAAAAAAAAAAAAAAAAAAGAAATGAAAACGCGACTGGTTTGTTGAGGGGCTTGGGGGATGGAAGAATGGAATCTTCAGTTGTCATGCACTAGGGGATGTAGTGTTTTAATGCCAACATGGAAGCGTTCTTTGCTCCAGATTGAGATGACATGCCCTTCTTTGCTCCCGCATCCAGGCTCAACCATTCATACTTCATCTCTCCACACCAAGAGCCCCCTGGCGTAGAGCCCAGCGACAATGCCGACTCCTCTGCTGGGGTCCTTGGCGGCCGTGGCGCTGGAAGGGTACTCGGTGCCGGCGTACAGGCTTCTCAGTCCCCCCTCCTCGCTCCACTCGGCGACCCACGAGGGCGCCGCCGCCCCGCTCTGGCAGTATTCCTGCACAGAGGGGCTCGCCTTGGCCAGCTCGACGGGCTCGTTGCAGACACGGCGCGTCTGCGTGAACCTGGCCAGGGACGGGAAATGCGGATGCCCGGCCAGGTAGAGCTTGCCGCCGTGCACCGACAGGTTGTCTGGCAGAAAGGGGACGCGGAAGGATGTCTTGAATGCGAGGGAGGCGTCGTCCTGCTGCCTCTGGTAGAGGTAGACGGCGGCTCGAGAGCACGCGGCGACGGCGACGGTCGTCGCGTTGAGCATGTGGATGCCGTTGGCGAAGGCTACGCGGGCGACGACCCTGACGGACACGGGGAGGGTTTTTGTTTCTTCCCCATTTCCATTCCCTCCTTGACCTGGTCTCTCCGTCTCGTCTCTCCGTCCCCCTCCTCCGCTCTCGTCTGCCTCTTCCTCTCCCAGCTTCACGTGCACCACGGAGCCGAGCGGCAGCGCGAGCATCGTCTCCAACTTGGACAGCCATCTGGACCGTCTCGCCACGAAGAAATGATCATTCGTCACGTACAGCTCGTGTGCGTTGACGAGGGCGATGGAATTGGGCGCACGGATCCGTGGGTGCCGGATCGTCCCCGTGTGCGTGGCCGTCAGCTCGGCCAGGTCAAGCGTGAATCTCTCGATGCGCGAGCCCGCCCTGGCATGACTCACGGCGAAGAGCGTGCCTGATGCCTCATCGAACGCGAGACCAAGGGTATGGAAGTCGTCTTTGCCGTCGAATCCAACCAGCTCGACTTGCTGCAGCGCCGAGGCGTCTGGTGTGGATGCGTCCTTGTAGTCGTAGACGTACAGGTTTGCACTGTGCACAGGCTCGAGGAAGATTCCCTGCCAAAAAAAAAAAAATTATTCCGTCATGTCATCCCGACGCTGCCGCAGGTCCCATGTGTCAAGCAAAAAAAAAATGCAGAAGTGGCATTTGGATGGAACATTCTTTTTTTTTTTTTCCTTTTTTTACGGGTAAATAGGCAGCGGGAGAAGTGCAGGGTTCTACGCACCATGACAGTATTCCATCGCTCGCGTCCCGCATCGCAGGCCACGATAGCCACGCCACGGCTCTCGACGATCAGCGCGTCCTCGCAGCTCCGCACCCTGTCGGCGAATTTGATCTCATGGCTCGAAAAGGTGTTGATTCGGGGCAGATGTCCAGGGTCATTCTTGTAGAACATGTACAGGGCTTGTCCGCGGTAGTAAAGCAGACAGGACAGAGCCACGACCAAGATACTTGGCTGCGGGGGACGTTGCGGTCAGCGCAGTTCAGTTTGGCAAGAAATGAAAGAAAAACCGCATCACCGGGTCCAGGATTTGGGGGGATCGTATGGACGGACCAAGAGACTTTGTAGATTCGCCATGGGCAATGAGTCGTTGGTGTCTGTCACGGTAGTTGAATGTTGAATGGATCTGATCTAGAGATGAGCGCGGGGGGGGGGAACTTCATCAGACTTCCTCTTGACGAATTCCCAAAAAAAGCCATTTGACCTTGTGACTTTGTGTCACTCTGTCGGTGCCAGTAAGCAGACGTGTAATGACGCAGGGCCACACCATCACGACGTCACTCGACAATGAGACACTTGAGGAAAGAAACAAAAAAAAAAAAGTATTCCCCCTCCTACATACATCTCGCCCATGAAATATTAATCCTGCAAAGAGATGGAGATTTCCCAAAATGGCCTTGACGAGTCAAGACACTTGGCCTCGGGAGCTAAGAGCTCTCATGCATGGGCGAGACTTGACCAGACCTCGACATAGTGCTCCAACTTAAAATTAGTTCCGCTTGATCCGGCGCCGGCACCAGGCACAAGAGAGCAGCCTGAAAAGATACTGATCAGTGATATGTATGCTCGCGTGTCCCCCGGTTTTTTTTGTCCAATTTTGCCTTTTTTTTTGTCTCTTTCTCTTCTTGACCCCGTCTTCTTTTTCGGAAAACCCCCAAATCACAACGCTCCGACCGGTGTGGCGGGATGGCTGCATCTGACTTGTCATCACCATTCGCCTTCCACGAGCCCTCCCTCCGTACAAGCACACGGAATTCGTGACCGGCGCAATTCCATTTTATCTCACCAGAAAGGCTCGTTCTTGCTCATTCGTCTCGACTCGCCTCAATTCGTCTGAATTCGTCCCAATCCGGGCGCACAACCCCCTCACACCATGTCTCAATCGTCGCGCTATGATTCCGACCAAGACCGACTGCCCGACGGCATGCGCCGGGTCGGCTACGACGCCGACACCCAAGTGTATACCTTGCAAGACGGCGACGGGACGTACTGGGAGAGCACGCCGGGCAGCCAGTGCGGACAGCTGACGCGCGTGGGCGCCGGTGCGGCCGACGACGCGGCCGACGACTTGGAAGCATGTCTGATGCAGGAATACGCGGAGCAGCACAAGTCATGGCGGGCTGAGCTGATGCCGCTTCTCAATTTCGGCGTCATCATTGGTTCCTCCCTGCTGGGGCTGTTTTGGTATCTGCATCACGCTGCAGCCAACGACGGGACACTATGAGTTTAATTCTCTTCTCGGCTTGTGCGCGCCTACATCAACCGACCTACATACTACCTGCCTCCCGAGTCCCTAATGACATACCATACTTACTTACACACACGTGTGTACATGGCACATACCTACTTTTTACCTACCGACTTAGTACCTGCCTACCTAAGTACCTCAGTTTATACACCATACCTCCGCGAAAAAAAAAAGAAAAAAAAGAAAAGAAAAACCACGGACGTGGCCGGGTCTGAAAGTCTCGTGACAATGCAAAAAGGCTATACATCCCCGGGGTCAAGATTGCCGAATGCTGCTGTGCGGGTCGTTCACCTGACTTCCCGAGTACATGCACGACATTCAGAGAGCGAAATCCCGACGTCAAGATCGCCGAATACCTGGGGGGCTGGAAGCCGCTGGAGTCGGCATACTTGCATACCAATCTGGCTTCCCGAGGAAGCCCAGCTGGAGTTTTGGCGAAAAATTTATCATGACGCGCCAACAGGAAAAATTACTGTTTCGCGCAAAACAGCCTTGCTTTCTCTCTCTCGCTCTCTCTCTCTCTCTTTTTTTCTTTCTTTTTTTTTTACGTTTCACTGTATTTCCCCCACCTACTTAGAACGATAGACGTCATGTTGCTTTTACGATAGAATATAATATTTTATAAAGAGCTCCATGTGTGCATTGGGCAGTAGATGGCCCAGGGTTGCCCGGCTGCGTGCGTGCATGCAGGTATCGCAACTGTGACGCCTCCCAGCCACTTTGACGTTGTTGGACTGATCGGAGATATTATTCACGCCTTTTTCTTATTAAAATTGGAATTCAAATTCCCCTTGTTTTCTCTAAAGCATTCAATATTCAATTACTGCTAAGCACGCAGCAGCACTCCATGTCAAGATACTTGAATCTTTTTTTTTTCCCGCCAACTTTATTACTCACGGCCTGTATTTGTCGTGACGAGGTAGTGAGTAGAAAACTAGACACGTATTTCTTGGTAGAAATGCATGCAGAAGATGCCATTGCCATACCACAGACACACGTCATACATGGTATGTTGTATGAATGGGATATTACTATTCGTCCATGTATTTACTCGTCATGGACCTTTGCTCTGGAACGACATGCGTGCTTTGTATCCCTTCATGTCGATAAGGCTACACCATGGTACTTATCCACCTTCCTTTAATCGCTGATCTGAAGCTACAAAGGCCTCCTCCAATGACTTGGCGTATAAATATGGATAGGAACGGAGGTGTAGCCTTCTCGGCACCACAGACATACATCAAGAAACATCGCGTCTTGCTGCTTCCAAAGTATTCGTACTCTTTTGAGTCCTACGCGACCACCTTACACCCTTTAGGGGTCGTTGTGATCTGAACCAAGTACGCTACATTGCTCTGGTGACATAATGGCAAAGAGTAGAGAGACATGGAAGGGAAGCCAGAGGAGGAAAGAATTGAAGGGTGGGGAGAGAGAAGGGGAAAAATAAAGAAAAGCAAAGAAAAGAAAAGCAAAGAAAAGAAAAGAAAAGAAAAGAAAAGAAAAACCTGTGCCCCTTCAGGAATGAATTCGACTGGCTGGGAAGAAAGAAGTCCCGGAGATGACCATGGATTTTCCGAAGCGGTTGGGACTCGGGACTCGGGACCCGGAATCCGGGACAAGGAGTATTTATTGAGCTTCTCGGAGGCTGTCGCGTCCGCGTCACTTCATTTTCCCTTCCTCGCCACAATAGTTTCCTTGCTTCGGCTTGACGATGCATGCAGGGCAGATGCGAAGCCATCCTGCCGCCCTTCTCGCCCGATGGTGCGAATGAGAAGGCCTTGTCTCTGTCGGGCGGCGCGGTAGCAAGCATTGACGGTTGGGGTTTTTTTTTTTTTTTTTTTTTTTTTGTATTTTCTTAATTTTTCATCCAGTCCACAATGCAGCTGATGGCGCGACCTCGACTCGACAGTGGCAAATTAAGCGCGCGCCACCATCCTCTTCTTCATGTCGAGCCCTGCCTGGCCATGGAAACACGATGAAGAGGGCAGACGGCGCAGACGCGCAAGAGTTTTGTGTGCCTCAAGCGAGCCAGACCTGGCCCTTCCGCCGTCGGTAGCCAGCTCTCCCTCTCTCTCATGCATCTCATCATGTCATCTGCCCAAAGGCCAGGGCCCGGCCCAACACGTGCAGACTGAGGCGCCGTCAATAGCAACTGCTGCTGCTGCTGGCACCTTACAGAGGCCACAGCCCGTTGGCCAGGCCGCAATCCCGCCTGGCACGACCTGCCCCTCCTCAAGCGGGGCTGCCAGCTCCACAAGTCCCTGGCTGTCGCGACGCCAGACCACCTCGAAAACAATTTTTTTTTTCTGCCGCGGTATAATTTTTAGAGTGGTCGCACTTTTTTTTTTCTCTCTCTTCCCCTTTCACCGTCCCCCTCACCGTCTCCCCCCTCCTTCCCTTCCTTTTTCCTAATTCTTGTCGCTTGAGCGTTGAAAAGCGAAGCGGACAAGATGGATAAAGATAAGCTTGCCCAGCTGCTGCAGGCCAGCCAAGTTCGTAAGTCAACATGTCTTGTTCCCGCTGCATTCTCTGTCCCTCTTCAACCCCCGTCCCATTCCAAGTACCGGAGAGAAAACAAATTCAAAATCTTTCTTTTTTTTTTTCAATCCTCCCTTCAACAATCCGCCTTCTCTTGCATATGCATAGAAAAGACACAACCCATGCTGATTACTTTTTGCCCTGGCACATTAAATAGCCAACACGGAACAGGTCAAGGCCGTTACTGCCGATCTCCAGAAGAACTACTACTCCAAGCCTGACAGTCTCATTCTCCTCATCGAGATTGCTCTTACCCACAATGACGCTGCAATCCGACAGCTTGCCGCCGTCCAGGCCCTCCGACTTGCTACCAAGCACTGGGAAAAGACTGCCCGGGACAAGAAGCCTCTAGCACGCTCTCACCTGTTGGAAGGCACTTTGAAGGAGACCTCTGCTGCTTCTCGTCATGCTCTGGCCCGCCTTGTCGCTGGTCTCATTGGTATTGACATGGAGAATGGCGAGGGTGAAGACTTCATGAAGCAAGTATTGCCCCTGAACAACAGCGACAATGTCGTGCACAGAGAAGTTGGTTCCTTCATCCTCTTCTCCATGCTGGAGGAGAACCCCCAGCATTTCGAAGACCACACCCACCAACTCCTTCAGCTGTTCCAGTCCCGCATTGAGGACCCGGAGAGCAAGGAGGTTCGCGTCAACATCGTCCAGGCCATTGGTGCTATTCTCATGAACATTGAGCCCGAGGAGGACCCTCAAGCTCTGAAAGCAGTCCAGAGCTTCGTCCCCAACTTGGTCAACATTCTCAAGGCTACCGTCGAGGCTGAGGACGAGGAGAGCTACCAGACCATCTTTGATGTCTTCCATTCTTACCTCGCCTGTGACCCCAGCTTCCTGGCTGTCCATCTTCAGGATCTCCTGCGCTTCATGATTGAGCTTGGTGGGAACAAGAATGTCGAAGAGGCCGCCCGAACCCAGGCCCTCAGCTTGCTCATTCAGTGCGTGCAGTACCGTCGCATGAGGATTCAAGGCATGAAGGAAGTCGCTGCCGAGCTCATGGTCAAGGCCATGCACATCATCTCGGAGCTGGAAGCGGACGACGACGAGGATGATCTGACTCCTTCTCGTACTGCCATCAGCCTTGTCAACACTCTGGCCAGCGAGCTACCACCCCGCCTGGTTGCTGTTCCCATGCTTGAGCAGTTTTCTAGCTTTGCCACCCACTCCGCGCCTGGCTACAGAATGTCTGCCATGCTCACTCTCGGCAACGTTGCCGAGGGAGCCCCTGAGTTCATCTCCACGCAGCTTGAACCACTGCTGCCCACCGTCATCAATTTGCTGCGCGATGCCGATATCCAGGTCCGCCACGCCGCACTCGTGGGTCTCATTCACTTGGCGGAGGAAATGGCTGATGAGATGTCTTCCCACCACGAGCAAATTATTGCTGCCGTTCTCCAAAACCTCGAGTCTGCTTCTCAGGGGCCTACCGACAAGAAGAACGTCCGAATTGTCCGATGCGCATGCGGTGCTCTGGACACCTTTGGCGACGGCATCGACACCAAAATCATGGCTCAGTATGGCCCCAACTTGATCGGACCCATGGTCAAGCTTCTGGACCACGAAGACTATGGCATCAAGGCTGCCGCCGCTTCTGCCATTGGTGCCATCGCCTCATCCTTGGACAAGGAATTCCAGCCTTTCTTTGATGGTGTGATGAACTCTCTCGGCCGCTTTGTCATGCTCAAGGACAGTGACGAGGCCATGGACCTCCGCAGCGCTACCTGTGACAGCTTGGGCCGCATCGCTCTGTCGGTGGGTCCTGAGGCTTTCCAGCCTTTTGTCATGGATCTCATGAAGGCCAGCGAAGAGGCTCTTCATCTCGATAACCCGCGCCTGAAGGAGACCACCTTCATTTTGTGGTCGAATCTGTCCAAAGTCTACGGCGCCGACTTTGACCACTTCCTCGATGGTGTCTTCAAGGGTATCTTTGCCTCTCTTCAGCTAGAAGAGGAAGAGATTGATTTGCCCGGCGTCGACCCCAGTCAGCTCGGTGAAGGAACCATTATTGGTGGCAAGCGTGTCAAGCTCAAGGCTCCCAACTCTCAAGACGATGCCATCATCGCCGCTGGAGGCGAGGATGACTGGGAAGACATGGACGATCTCACCAATCTCGGGGACTTTGGTGCCGTCACCGCCGTCGCCCTGGAACAGGAGATTGCCATTGACACCATTGGCGATGTCATCTCCAACTCTTGCAACTGCAGCCACCTGGAGACCTATGTCGAGAAGGCCATTGAGCAAATCATTCCCTTTGCGGACCACACCTACGAGGGATGCCGTAAGAACGCCATTTCCACTCTCTGGAGAATCTATAGCCGTGTCTTCCAAGTCTGGGAACAGACTTCCGGGAACAAGTGGCAGCCAGGCATGCCGCCCAACCCCACTCCACCCGAATCTCTGGTCAAGATTGCTCAAGCTCTGTACAAGACGACCATGGATACCTGGACCAGTGACAGCGAGCGGTACGTTTCTACGTGTTTTACACTCATTGTCTCTCTTTTGTTTGCTTTTTTTTTTTCTTTTCCTTCTTTTCTTCTCTGTACCCCCTTTTTTTTAAAAAAAAAAAAAATGCTCCACATGATGAATACCTTGCGTTATACCCAGCTCACTCAGACGCAAAAATTGCGGGTGCTGAGAACGCGTCTAATCTACTTCTGATCCGGAACATTCTCCAAATGGTTTTTATTTTTAGACTCTTAGAGACTCTTGAATGGCATATCAAACTAACAAAACATATTTCTAGATCCGTCATCACCGAGATTAACCGTAACGTCGCTGCGACTCTCAAGGCCTGTGGTCCCTCGGTCCTTACCGCCCAAGATAAAATGTTGGAGGAGCTCGTATCCATCATCGGCTCCATTGTCACCCGCTCTCACCCTTGCCAGCAAGATCTTGGCGTCGAAGATGAGGAGCAGGATATTGACGCCGGCTCCTCTGAGTACGACTGGTTGGTCGTTGACTCAGCTCTGGACGTTGTTACCGGTCTAGCTGCTGCTCTAGGCACGCAATTCGGCGAACTGTGGAAGATCTTCGAAAAGCCCGTGCTCAAGCTGGTTGCCTCGACAGAGGATGTCCACCGATCTACTGCCGTTGGCACTATTGCTGAAGTCGCCAAATACACTGGCGAGGCCATCACTCCCTTCACTGAGTCGCTGGCCCAGAACTTGATCCGTCGTCTCTCGGACCAAGACCAACTGACCAAGTCCAATGCCGCATATGCTCTGGGTCTTCTGGTATTCAACTCGAGCCAGACGGACAAGACCCTTCCCTTGTACCCTCAACTGTACGAGAAGCTCCAGCCGATGCTGTCTGTGCACGAGATGCGCATCACCGACAATGTCGCCGGTTGTCTCTGCCGCATGATGATGAAGCACCCCGACAGCGACTTTGTTGCGCAAGCCCTGCCTGCCATTGTCAACATTCTTCCCCTTACCGAGGACTACGAGGAGAACGAGCCCATTTTCCAGTGCATTTACCGCCTGTATGACCAGTCCAACCCCACCGTCCAGCAGTTGACGCCGCAGCTACTTGGCATTTTTGAAAAGGTTCTGGGAGAGCCTGAGGCACAGCTGGAACAAGATACCCGACAGATTGTGCAGCGCATGGTTCAAACCCTGCGCGGCTGAAGAAATATGACTGTCTGACACGACCTGAAGACAAAATAGAAAAAAAAGGGGGGGCGGGAACAAAAAGATACGGAAAAACAATTCAGAGTCTAATCTATATGCCTGGAGCTCCAAACTTTTTCCTGTTTCTACCAAGATGGAAAAAAAAATAAAAAATTATGACGAAGACATGATGAACAATAGCCAATGTGACTTGGCGAATCAATGACCAAAGTGTCGTACAACTAAGTAGTGGGCGGTAGCGATATTTGAATAGCAAAAGAATTGAACATGCTTAGCTTGACGTGGCATATCACGGAGTGAAATGTGTATGATGATGCTGTGACCAATGCTTAGATAAGGGACAACTATCCCCATATATATTTAACCACCAGCTAGTGTATGACTTGTATCCTGTATCGTCGAACCTCGCAACGCGTCGCCTATGCCGCCGATGCGCAACACCCTGTAGTATCCAGCCCGCAACTCTCCTAATCGACGTGGATGTCCCGCTCGTTAGTTTTACGAAATTCTGTGCTCCGTCCTTTTCTACACTCTGCATGATTGAATACGTGGACATGTGTCAAAGTACAGTGACTTGACAATCTTTTGCACCGCCGAAAGGGTATCCCGGTTGAACGTTCCAGCGAAGCCAGTAACTCAGCTACTCTTGATGGAGAGAAGAGGCGGGGGCTAAAACAAAGAGGCTAGGACTAGCACGTTGGTCCATTATTGTTGTCTTTATTGACTAAATTCGTCATACCTTCAGGTGGTTGATGAGCGTCACACTGTATTTACGTAATTATGTATTATAAATGCAACCACATGTATAAATGTATGTACGTTTCTCAGAAAAGTGCATGTAGACCATCAACAATCCCATGCATGATTCCACCCCTACCATATCCGCTTGGCAACCATTTCGTACCTGGCCACGCCCATGTAATCGCCTGGGTCCTTTTTCTCTCTGTCGTCCTTCTTCTTCCCACCTGGTGCTCTAGAGCCCTTCAGTCCCTCCGTCTGATCGGCGTGGATCCATCGGGCTTTGTCCTCTGTTACTTCAATCTCGCCTCTGCCGCCAACCCTCTTGCCCGAGGCCTCGTATGACTCCCGCTCGAGTTTGCCCTGGGAGACCATGTTCTCCTTGTGTTTCATCTGGGCATAGCGATTGCGGGAATACTGAAGCAGGACCATGCCCAGGAGGAGTTTGAGAATGAGCAGAACGAGGAAGACAATGAAGAAGACGACGACCATGGTGAGTGCGGCGATGATGTCATCCGACGTCCACGCGTACCAAGGACGGGAGTTTAAGGGTGAGCCATACGGGTATCCGTAGGTGGCGCGGCCGAGAGAGTCGCGAATCAGAGCGTCGAAGCGACTGAGGGCGGCCATCATGGCTGGAGATGAAGGCACCGCTGACTCTTCCATCAAGGACGTTTGTGTGGAAGCAGGTAAGGGCATGGGTACGTGTGCTGAGAGAAACATGTGGTAGGTCTGAATCGAGGCGCGGATGAAGAGACATGAGAGTGGTATGACGGCGAGTCCGAGGCGACGCGTAAGAGATGGGGTGACGAAAGCCTAGGAAGATGAGTTGGTTGTTAGATTCCGTACTTTGTTATATTATATATATAAAGCCGTAGATTGTTCGATAGGGTAGCGAGCATGGTGAGGGGAGGGCTAAAAAAACGCGGGGGAAGAAAAAAAAAGGCGGTAAATCAGGTAGTAAACGTACATTCGTGTAATAGTCTTTGCATAAAATGTCTAGTGTCCTTCCGTAAAACGTGGGCTTAATGTTGTTAAACTTGGTCACATAGACATGCTTGACGGCATCGACAAGCATTTCACTGCCGACCACAATCAAGAAGGGCGAAAGCGCCTCTCCTGACTTCATCCACGACGGCAGCACGGTAAAGCTATGCGGTAAAATGGACGGAGGATGCAACGGCACCGCCACTTTGCCATCGTCGTGCGAGGAGTCGAATCCCGCTCCAGGGACAGAAAAGGCACCTACTTCGACAATATTGCGCATGCTAATGATGAGGAGCATGATCCAGAGGTGGAAACGCTCCACGATATCGGCACAGGTCAGTTGGAAGAGGTTGTCCTTGTCGAAGCGCTTGAAAACTGTGCTCTTGATTTCCACGAATTGGTTGGACAAGAGAAGCGTAAGCAGGGCGTTGGAGTAAGAGTTGACGGCAACGTTGAGCGTAATCACTTGATAGTAGAGCGTGATGGAGTGCAAGCAATTGTACACCAGGGCTAGGACGAAGATGCCAAGCGGTAAAAGGACTTTCGATCGGCCAGATGGGTTCCGCGATAGTGTCTCATTGCTGAAGAGGCACTCCAGTATATCCTGGCCGATGGCGGACAGCAGTCGGTCGCTGACTTCGAGGATGTTGTAAATGACATACAGCTTGATGGCGGACTGCGCCCGGATAAAATGGTACATGCGACTTGCATCGAGCGACATGAGAGCAAGGGAACTGCAGATTATGACGGCGCCTTGAAGGAGGTCGGCCTTGTGAAACGCAGACAAGGCCGAGGGCAGCGATCTAGTCCTTTTATGGTGTGACGGAACCGTCTTGGAACCAGGATGCCAGGCACTGTTCGGGAGGGGTGGCGGCAGATGCTCATGACTTTCTGCATGAGACACAAATTTGGCTTGATGCAGACGATCTCGAGGCAGAGGCACCGGCAGTGGTGAAGAGACGCCAGTAGCGTCAAGGGCTGTTTCACACGCACCGCTGCGGCTGCGGCTGCGGCTGCGAGAACGATTGTCGTCAGAAACATCGCTGGTTCTTCTCGACTGATCTGTGCGCCCACGCTTCCACAACCTAACCAGGCCATTTCGCACATAGCCAACAAGCCATCGCGTCTCTTTGGACATCATATATCCCCACCACTTCAACAGCACACCAAATGCCATCAAGAAGCGTATTGGCAAAATAGTGAATGTATACAGCCATGCGTCCAGGCACGCCAGAGCTCCAAAATAAAGCGTTCGTTCCAGGTACACGGGCAACAAAAGCGCATTTTTGAGCCTTTCAAGTTTGACGGCATAAGACTCGTATGGTATATCATTCAGATGGGACTGATGGATATACAGTGGGCTGGGTCGCTGAGCCGCCAGTTCGAGCTGCAAGTGCGTAGGTAGAGACATGGGAGGGAGGGGAATCATGGCTGGAATTGGTGACGGCGGACTGGGTCCAACATATGCCTGGTGTGAGTCGGAAGAAGAAGGCTTGAGCTGCTGTTGAATCTGTTGAATCTGTTGCTGCTGCTGCTGCTGCTGCTGCTGCCTTGCTGCTGCTGTTCCTCCTGCTTCTGCTGCTGCTGCTGCTGCTGCTGCTTTTGCGAAGCCAGAGCCGCTGGCCCTGTCTTGATTGCAGGCGATGGCGGCCGTGCCTTCAACAAGCCACCGGCTATATCCCCACGCAAGTTGAGTGGCAAAGGCTTCGAGCGAGGAAGGTTCGAAAATCTTCGGTGTGACGCAGACTCGGGTGCAATACCATCAGGATTCTTTTGAACCCGCGTCGTCGGCGGTGTCGACACAGTGCGAGGCGAACAAGGCCTTGGAGGTTCGCCTCGAGCTTCCCAGGCTGAAGCATACATCCACTCGCTCGGTAGCTCAACAACCAGCCCATTCGGAGTCGGGAGCTGGTCCGGCTGCTGCTGCTGCTGCTGCTGCTGCTGCTGTTGTTGCTCAGAGATCGAAGGGCGCGACTCAAGCCACTGTCGGAGTTGATCACGCTGTACCGCAGTTTGAGCCGCGGCCTCCTGATCGATGGAGTAGCGCTCCGGCGCCTTTGCCACGGGCAATGAACCGGGCCAGCTCGTCAGCTCCTGCATCTCCTCGGCCGTGAGCTTATGAGAATTCTCGTTCGTCCTGCCCGCCGAGCCAATAGTTCCCCGCCGCTGATTCGTCACGGCCGAGGACGATGCTGCACGAGATGGGCAGGAGTGCATGCCAACCCCAGGGGCTGGTGAACCATGGCGTTGGCCAGAATCGCTGTCTTCATCGGCCGCAGAATCGGGCAAGCAAGGGATCGTGGATCGGCCTCTGCACGACTCTTCTTCCGATTGCGAGGCGGAAATTTCATCGTAGGCGGTCACGGGCGGCGAGGGGTAGGCGTGTTCTGGGCCGGTGGCAGACGATGCAGAGGTAGGAGACGGGAGCGTCGGTGACGAGAGCGGTGATGGAAAGGTTGTACTGATGGGATCCAGGGTTGCTGCCATGGCCGTGGTAGCGGATGGTTAGGTCATGGCTCGGGGGGGGGGGGGTTACAGAATGGAATGGGTCTCAGGAGCACATTGGCTGAGGTTGGACAGGTGATTGATGATGATGGGCGCCAGTCTGAGAACTGTCCACTTGGTGTTGTCAAGTTGAGTTGTCTTTTTTTTCGGTCTTGGCGCCAGCTCAGCAGCAACGGGACGTCAAACGGGAAGTTGAAGACCAGCCACGCAACTGCGCCTGCCGCTCCTGCCACTCCTGCTCAGCTGGGGTGCTGCGCGAGCTACGTAATACGTGCGCCTGGGTTGGAGCTCTAGCACGCTTCAGTGCTGGTTTTCTTTTTTTTTTTTTTTTTTTTTTTTTTTACGCAATGCCGCCGTGCCAATCGACAACCTGGCAGCTACTGTATTGTCTCTCCTGCAGAGAAACAAAGTCACCATGACCAAATGCCAGAATCCATCGAGAGATTTTGTCACAAATTCCACAATAGCTTCTGCTTCAATTGCTGTCCATTGACCAAGTAGCGACTAACCCGCAGGGCCCACGTAGGGCTCCAGCCACGACTGCGTGGCGCTTGCGCTGCCTGCCGTGACGAGATACATCTGTTAAATCTGTGCCAGACTCGACCACTTCTTCTCCCTTCATCGACGTTTCCTTGTCAACCCAAATGGTTGTCAAACCAGCTAATGGCCTGCGCAAAGGCCTGCTCTTTGGCAAACTTGTCTGCCTTGTTCTTCACGTCGCCGCGCACCGCGAAGCCATGCTCCACCCCCGAGAACAAGTTGATCTGGTATGGCAGCTTGGTGGCCCTCAGAATCTCCTCCGACTTGTGGCGATTCTCCACGGGGAAAATGACATCCGTCTCGGCGGCGGCAATGGATAATGGTCCGGTAATGGCAGCGAGTTCGTCCTCATCGACAAAGGACGGATGAGCTACGAAGCCAGCGTCGATGCCATTCTTGTAATGCCGAACGACGTACTGTTGGAGGGAAGGGTTAGCTTCCTGGCCTGCTCGTTCTCTCTCTCTCTCTCTCTCTCTCTTCTGGCCTCCTCGTGCAGACGTTTCTCACCTTTGCGCCAAAGCAGTACCCAACTGCCCCCAGCTTCGTCACGCCCAGTCCCTTGATGTACTTGATGCCAGCCTCCACGATGGGATCCACGTAAGGCGAGGTATGGGGGTTCTTTCCGTCCGACCCTTCCGTCAGCCACTTCCTGAAGTCGAACTCGTCAGGTTTGTTGAGCTTGATGGGGTCGCCGTTGAACAGGTCCAGAACCACGGTCGTGTAGCCGTACTCGGCGAACAAGTCTGCCATGAGCTTGCTATTCTGCCAGATGCCAATGACGTCGGGGAGGTAGATGATTCCGTGGCCATGCTTGTTGGCTCTGCTGCCCTCGGACGGCGTGGCAACGTATGCCTCGATTGTATCATTAATCGTGATGGTCTTGCCCTTGGGCGATCCTCTGAAAAAAAAAAAAAAGTCAGATGCTGTTCCTCTAAATTCAAGACTATAAATATCAAGGCAGTGACGCATTCCAATAAGGTGACGAAGCATTTCTCTATACAAGACCCAAACCCAAGCAAGAGACCAAAAGCGGGATATGAATGATGAGACCTACTCAAACAGAGAGCCCTGCGAGCAGCATCGCCCCGGTGCATTTGAAGCCATGATTTTGCTGGGCTGTTTTGGTTTCCTAGTCGCGCGTCAATAAAAAAAAAAGCGTGTCGTGGGCGAGCAGCATGAAGACACGAGAAGCAAATGAGAGTGACGAATCACGATTATCCGTTGTGTTTCCATTTCTCATCAAGCTATGCAGGCTATGCAGTTGTGGTGACGCAAGTTGGCCCCCCTCACCGCGATCGAGCTTCCCGGGAAGGTACTACCCACTCGGAAGTAGGTCTACCAGTGACCCTATGTACATACAAGACATTAAACTCCATGTCTTATCTCCGCCGTCAGCAATGCAGCATCGTCAAGCCACGAGTGCCAACCGGCCGTCTCACACTGTACCCAGCCGTCTCCAGCACTTTTGATTCCTGTTGCATCCAGGGGGGCTGGCTCCAGCCCGGCTTGGCGGGTGATGAAACTCGGAATGAAACATGACGATGGATTTTTCTGATTTCTGAATACATACACACATCAAAGGAAGCAAGTCGTCATTTTCGATCGGTGCACACGTTAAATGCATTGTATACCGTACGGCCGTGGTCCTTTCTGGTCGTGGATGAATTCTTCCGGGTTTGCAGAATTACTGTATTGGTCGGTATATGCGTACATTCCAGCATTTTGTGCGTGTCCAACCAAAAAGAGCATTCTCTCCCAATATAAACTCAGTTAATTTTATTCACAAAAAAGAAGGGAAGAAAAGAAAAGAAAGAAAGAAGGGAAGAAAAGAAGAGAAGAGAAGAGAAAAGAAAAGAAAAAGCGCCATCATGCTTCTATTCGCTTATGTCTGTTTCGTCACCTCTATGGGTATATTCGCAATGAGACCGACCAACTTTTCCAGAACCGATGAAAAAAGATGAAGAGAGAGAAAAAAAAAAGAAGAAGACAACGCCTCATCTCCTCTACCCGCCTATCTCGTCCGCAAACCCTTTGGTTTCCTCTTCTTAAACACCACGGGCGCAATCCCGGAAACTTCATCCCCGCTCTCCTTTTTCACCTCAGTGATGCCTGGTTCTTCGTTTCCTTCTGTCCCAGTCAGCGCATGCTCGACTTTCTCCTCCGCCTCTTCTGCCTTTACGGTCTCATCCGGCTCGGCATTCATCTCCACCGCGAGACTATCGTGCCTGTCCTTGTTCTCATCCTCGTCCTTGACATCACCCATCTCGTCGCCATGCTGCTGCTCCCCCTTCAACTTCACCCCTCCCCTTAGCAGAGCCTCCAGCTCTGCATCCTCCTCTCCTCCTCCCCCCTCCAATATCCTTTTCTCTCTCCCCCACCGTCTCGGCCTCTTAAACAAACCCCTCACGGCATCCTGCTCCTCCTCCTCCTGCTTCTTCTCCGTATCCTCCCCTCCCCTCTTCCTCACCCCCCTCGCCAGCCCCTCAGTGGTCGTCATCGTCCCCCCCTCCTCATCAATCACCCGCTCCTTCGTCACAGTCCACTCCCCCGGCATGGCCATGTCCCCCAAGAACACACTCGGTATTGAGACTCCCATCTGCGCGAGCTGTTCCCGCTGCTGCTTCAGCGCTGACTCGGCACCACCGTCCTGCGATGTTGTCGACTTCCACCCCGACCCCGACCCCAACGTCCCTGATAATGAGGCCTTCTCGTCGCCCAATTTCCCGCCCACCACGCCATCGAGTCGCTCTATTTCGCGCCTCGCGCGCTCCTTCTCGCGCTGTTCCCGGTCGTGCGTGCGGTGCAGGTCCCGAAGCGAGCGCTTAATGGCATTTTGGTGTCGAGCTGTGGCTTCGTGGTTCTGGCGCTCGAGCTTCGTGTCTCGCACGAAGACGCCGCAGTGCTTGCACCAGTAATTGGGGGAGTTTTTCCAGTATTCTGTCATGGGGGGTGGTTCGAGTGTCCCTTTGATGCGGGTTGTTTTGTGATGTGGATGATTTGCAGAATCGGGGACGGTAGGGTATCTGGTTACCTACTAGTATTTAAGTACGTGGGTAGGTAGGTGGGTTTGCCATAGATATGATGCGAAAGAGGACGGACGGACGAACCGTAGACAAGAGGTTGATAACTTGATTGTGTGGATCCTCCAACAAAATCATCCATCTCCATTTCTAGCAACACAAAAAGAAAAAGGCATTACATAAGCACAACGTCAAAAGAACACGATCGCATGCGATTTTTGCAAACATAGCAATTAGTCACACTCATACCCTTCACAGGAAGAAAAAAAAAAGATATATAGAGCCTACAGTCAAATTAGGCAATCATTATATTTTGTACTTGGGTACTCAAGAAATAAAGTATGTAAAAAATGTGTTCCTATATATTACCATTCCAATCATCTCGTGCCGTCCAACGACACCGAGATCATCTCATTAAGTTCCGTCAATTTTTGCGCGGGCAGTTTTGGTGGCCGTCAGAAAAAGTAACCAACCACTCGCAAAGGTAAAAACAAAAGCCAAGAAACAACAACAAAAAAAGCGCTCCCGAGTATGACTGACACAACACGGGTTTGTTCAAAAAAACAATATCATAAATTATCATCCCGCCAACTCCACGATGAAACAAGGTCAGGCAAGCTGGTTTGGGGAAAGCATCTGCTAGGCTTCCACACATGCTGACGGCTGAGCTGTTGCTCAGATATCTCTTCTGCAGACCATCTTATATTTACAGCAACAGTCCGACAATGGCGATGGCAGCGGCAAGGCCGGGAAGAACCTTCTCGGCAGCTGCAGTGGGAACGGGAGTGACGGCGGGTTTGGTGGGAGCAGGACCGGTAGGGCCCTGGATCTGGCCGTCGCCGATCTGGCCGACAGGACGAGGGGTAGCAACGCCAGTAGGAGCTTGGATCTGGCCGTCGCCGATCTGGCTGACAGGACGAGGGGTAGTGACGCTGCCAGTGGGAGCCTGGATTTGGCCATCGGAAATCTGGGCGACGGGAGGAGGAGGAGGGGCAGACTTGGGAGCCTGGATCTGACCATCTCCGATCTGAGAAACAGGAGGAGCTGGAGCACGCGTAGGAGCCTGAATCTGACCATCTCCGATCTGGCTAACGGGAGGAATTGAAGCACAGGGAGTCGTTCGACCATTTCCAATTGAGCAGATGGGAACAGGCACAACCGTGGGGCGAGCCTGAGGCTGGCCGTCAGGGAGAACGCCGACGACGGTGGTCTGAACCATGCTGGTGGCAACGGGACTGGGACCGGCGCCGCCGTTGCTGCTGCCCGAACTACCGCCATCGCAGGTGGTGGCAACGATCTCAATGGGCTCGCACTGAGGGGCCCAGTTGCGGTCGTAGAGGTTGTAGAAGTCGCCAGAAAGGCATCGCCAGAAAACCGTGGAGCTACCGAGGGCAAGAGTGCCATTCTGACAGGTGGAGAAACCAGCAGTGAAGATGGAACCAGCCTGAGGAGGGCCGTCGAACTGGAACTGACGGTTGGCAACAATGGCACCAGTTCGATCCTTGGCGTCCTTCAATACACCGTCCTTCAGAGTCATGACAAGAGTGCCATCGCCACCGCAAGCACGCTTCTAAACAATACATGTCAGCCACTTGAGAAGAGCATTACTGGATGGTACAGCATGTTTTGTTTTGTATTTGTTGTGTGTGTGTGTGTGGAGAGAGAGAGAGAGAGAGGTGGAGGGATAATCGGCTGAAATAAATTCTTACCTGCAAATCACGCTTGGACTTTCCTAGGGAGTAGATGGAAACCTGGAATCGGCCATCGCGAGTTGTAGTGCAGCCGGGAGGGGGAGGGCTGTCAGGCTTGAGGACACCGACTTGAGCCACGGCAGTGCTGGCCAGGCCGAGGAAGGCAGCGGAGGACCACTTCATTTTTGCTATTTTTTTCCCGAAATGTTTTGTTAGCTTTCGATGACCCTCAGGGATTTCGGTATCGGGAAGAAGCGGGAGTGACGGAGCGATAAAAAAAAAAGTTGGAGAGTGAGAAGTCGTTTGGGTTTGGGAGGAAAGGTTGGCAGGTGCGTGAGATTGTTATGAAATGAGAAAAGTGAGTGAGCTCGAGGTCACCACCAGCCACAAACGAACCTTGGGTGATATAAGGTTGATATAATAAAAAAAAGGTCGAAAATCCACACGAAACCTAGGGAAGAACGAATCCGGCTCGAATGTAAATTTAGGAACGATAGGCTAATTGACTTTCCCAACGATAGACGGGACAGATCAATTGATAATGGAGACAAGTGCAAACGAGGAGCAGGTGTCTGAGAGAGCGCTCTGTGATTGATGGTTAAACGAAGGGAGGATGATCAGAAACGGGAGAGGGAGAGAAGCACGAGGGCGGGCACGGATATTATAGTCGAGCGAAGCTGCGGCCTGCTTGTTGCTTGACCACTTGTACATGATACAAACTAGCATTTTGCCGGGACAACCTCTTGTGCCCAACACTGAACCCTCCAACCCTCCAGCCTTCCAACCCTCCAACCATCCAAGCCCTCCAAGCCCTCCAAGCCCTCCAAGCCCTCCGCGCCCTCCTCCTCCAACCACATCGGCCCCCGTCTGGCCCGACACGCGAGACTGGAACGACGCCCACCAGGGCGCAAGCATTTGGCTAGCACTGTGTGTATGGGCAGGGTTCTGGTGGAGTGTCGGAGATCCACATGTCGAAGATGGCTGGGGTGGGCGGCGGATACAAAAAGCGCCAGGCCCGTTGGCACTTGGAGATTTCTGCCGTCCAGACTCCATGGGTCGAGCAGCAAGAGTCAGTTGTAAGTACATGCCTGCCGCCAAATTGCTCGCCTTAGCCTAGTGCCGTTGCTTATTCGCTTTGCAATAACATCATCCTCAGGGCATGTTGGTGTCCAGTTCGTTTGCGTAAGAAAAGCATCATGAGAAAGAGAAAGCCAGATCTTGAACAGGAAAGGCGAATTTCCGGTGTGCGTCAAGCGAAGTGATCAGCATGATGGAAACGGCTGTTGTAAACCAAAAAAAAAAAAATGGCGATACGGATCAACATTGATCATATCGTGCTCCATCAATTGTTTCCTGGCGAGAAGCCAAAGGCTTCAAAGCCAAATTTGCCGTGTGGATATCCGACGTCGGTTTTGACATGGTGTAGATAGGGCATTCAGTCAGTCCGTCAGTCCGTCAAGCCAGTCAGTTTGCAGTTTGCCAGCCAGCCAACAACCATCACGGCCACTTCCGCCAGTTCCAGTCATGCCGTGTAACTTTACCCAGTGTACCAAGTACCTACATAGGTAAGTAGGAGGAGTGTTGCTCTCCGGGCAGCAGTCTTGCAGGCCTGAGTATTCTCTCTTTAGGCATCGTTTTGGATCTTCGTTCCCCAATTTCCTGGCCATTCGCTGCCTGAGACCCCAGTAACGGCCGCGTTCCGCTACTACAGCGTGATGCCATGTGAGCTTCCCCAAAACAAACTTTGCCTGATGCCGGCGTGACGCCAACAAAGGGGGTGGTGGGCCCATAAGTCTATGACACAGTCTGTCATCTGTATCCAATGGATCAGAGATGGAGATGCTATCTGGTGAGGTTACAGGAGTCAATTGTCAGGTCAATCAGTCTTCTTGGCAGGATACGCTGGAAATGTCTCGGCGGCCATGCGTGCTGTGCTAGGAATGTGCTGACTTGGCGACTGGTTCCTGCATGCACCTGCAAGCAGGCTTAAGGTTTTTTTTTTTTTTTTTTTGGGGGGGGGGGGGGGTTTTTAGTGTCCTGTTTGTGCCTCTCTCTATCTTTCTTACTCAAACTCTCCCTTTCTCTCCTTTTAAAGTTTGAAGTGAGTTGGAAAGCCGAGCCCTACTCGCAGACATCTCTCCCCCAGTCCCACCGCATGAAATCAGTCGTGTCGTCTGTCCAGCTGGAATCTCCAAGATCCCATGGCGTGAAAGAAGAAAAGTAGCAGGTGTGCATGAAACGCCATGCCTGTTCGTCATCTCCATAACCTGTCCATCTTGACACGCCGACCAGTGTCAAAACCGGACTGTACTCTGTCGAGTCGGCCGCCAAACTGTGTGGGCCCTGGCGGCCGCCTTGGAACCGGGAGGGCGTTGGTCATGGCTTGTTCGTGCAGAAACCGCCCGACCAAATTAAACCGCATAGAAATACGATGCCCTATCGTGAGGACCTGGCTCCTCGAGTCCTGGCAAGCTCAGCGGCAGTGACGGCTCCCGCATCGTCTCTTATCCTGGGATCTCAATGTCTGAGAAAACAAATAGACCAATCCCATACCAGGCTGATGGGGCATTTCTCCCGACTGCTTTTGGACAAGGCTTTTAGTGTCAGCAATCTGACCAGTCCATCGAAAGGCAGCACGAAACACGATGAACCAGAGTCCCAGTACCGTTGGTAAAAGGTGAAAAATTGAGGATTGTCATGGTCACGGTCGCGTGGGGGATGAACCATGATTCCATTTCACAGAGCCCACACACAGTGCACACTGGAGATCAAAGTTCAAACGCTAGGCGCGTGCTAAGCAGACAACGGACGGGCCATGGCGAGAGAGATGGTGTGCAGACTGCAGAGTTAAGGAGGGCGAGGCAAAAAAAAAAAAAAAAGGCAACCATGCCGCATGAAACAAGCTCGCCCAGCGCGTGGATGTGAGAGTATCGAATATCATCTTCTGCCGAGGCCACGTCCACTCCGGATGGGGAATCAAAAAGGAGCACGAGCATGCGCACCCTTTCCGGCATCAGCAAAGGCAGTGAGAAGCGAAGAGGGGGCAAACAACAGCACATGAGATCACTGGGAGCAGAAGCTGCTTGATGATTGAAGGTTGCTTGTCGTGAGCGACGGGCTGTGCAAGCGCGACCTTGTGGGGAAGGTATCTGGGTCGTGGACTCCTGCCTAGTAGGTACCTAGGTGCCTAGTAGGTTGGTAGATCGCCAGGTGCTCCAGGTGGTCGTCGTCCCGACTCCCAAGCGGTACCTACTGTCGCAGGCCGCATTGTGTCTGTTTGTCAAGTACCCCACGCGGTCGGCCTTGTAATGAGCGCGAAGGACCCGAACGGCCGCAACGGGATCTCGTGGCGAGTCTAGTTGCTGGTCAGCGATGGCGGCGGTGGTAGTGCGGTCAGTACTTAGTCAGTAGTGCGGTCAGTAGTGCCGTCAAGTAGTGCCGTCAAGTAGTGCCTGGTCAGCAGTGTCAGTGGTGCGAGTAGGAGTCAGCAGTGGCTGACTGCGCCGTTTGGCGGCCGACGACGACTGGGGAGCGGTTCAATGTTCATGTCTGGTGACTGGTCCAGCCTGGCTGGTCAGCGGACGACAGACATCGGGGCAGGAGCGTTGTGGGGCTTTAGCCGACTGGTGGCGCAGCGCTAGTGCTCTCCGTCTTTGTGTCCGACTTCCCGTCCTAGTGGCTTTCACTGCCAGGGCTGCCAGGGGGCCTACGGTGACGAAGTACCCGCCTACTTACTAATGCAGACTGCTACTTGGGCTTCCCCTGGGAAGGAGCGAATGAGGTAAATGAGGCGAAGCAGGTACCCGCCGATGTTGAAAGCTTCCTGCCACCCGGCAACAACCCACTTGTGGCGATTTGACTTTCATGGTATGACACCAGGATTTTGTGGTATTTTCGTCTCCTCTTGACCGAGGTTTCTTCTTCCTGTCCTTCCTGTCCCCCATGTTCAATGAAAATCTCAAAGCATGTTTTTTTTTTTTACAACATGTACTGACGACCGCGCGTATGTACGATTTTCTTGTCACTCTCCATATTCAGCCCTTGTTCGACAGCGGCTCCCTTGTATGGAAGTTGCGACCGACTCCCGTCGACAGCCGCGTTGGCCGTCCTCATGAAAAGATGGATTGACCTAGGTAGGTAGTAGGTAGATAGTCAACTTGTCGAGTCGTTGTACAAAAATAGCCCCATTGGTCTGGTCTTATGCAGCATGGAGACGTCTGGATCCGCTTCGTGTGGAGTTCTTCCAACCAGGCAGGGGGGGAGGGGTCGCGGCGGAATGCTGTCTTACTCGCATGGTTCCAAGCCTTGCATGGAATAATGGACCAGGAATCCGACCAGACGTGGTTAGCATCGTGTCTGGGCACCCCAGGCGGTTTTGCATGTTGAGGGCAAGTGAGCGCGGTCGGCCTGTGTTCTTTTGCTTTCCCTCTTTTCCTTTTGTTACATTTGTTTTCAACTTTCTTTTCTTTCGTTTCCTCCCTTTTTTCCCTTTCTTCGTCTCATCCTCCTCTTTGTACATGCATTTGTTTCTATGTGGTGTTGGTGAAACGTGCAGCATGCATGGAAGCATCTCGTGGAAATATTCTGTCAACTGGTTTCACGACTCCAAAGCCGCACATGATGAATGGACTGGATGCACTGCATCAGGCGAGATGTGCCCTTTATGCTGCATGCACGTAGTACGTCATCTGTGCCATTTAGCTTTTGTGCAGATATGCAGACATGCATGTACTTTGGACATGCAATGTGTATGTACGTTTTGTACATCAACGGTTGGCTGCGTGGCATGCCAAGTGCTTTGCATAATTCATTGCCCGTCGATAGATACAAATACTCGCCGCCGGCCCTATTTTCTGTGCTTTTCTTTTTTCTTTGTCTTTTTTCTTTTTTCTTTTTTCTTTTTTCTTTTTTCTTTTTTCTTTCTTTTTTTTTTCTTTGCTTCTTTCAACACTTCAAGATTTCAGGACTCTTCTGCTCATTTCACGATCCTTGCTCCCTCCACCCGCAGACACAGGGGTTCCCAACACCGACACTTCAAACACAATCCCATGTCCGAGGCTGATCAAAAAAAAAAAAATGAAAGAATGAAAGAATGAAGAAAGAAAAGAGAGTTGGACACATCCCCTTCCAGACTAGCCAAGTCCGGACTGTCTGCCCCCTTCGCCCGAACCCCTCAGCCCACGTCCGCGCCCGCATCTTTCCGGCAATCCCCATGTCCCCATGTCCCCATGTCTCCATGTCCCCATGTACTCCTCCTCGAGACCGATCATTGATACCATATTTACGCCTTTCTCCAACAAAGCCACCCTCCCATTCCAGATCCGTCCTTCATCACTGGCGCACTTTTCCCATCCAAATCCCCATGGCAGCCATGGCTTGTAAACCTAAAAAAAACCAAACGTGGAAGACGTCCCAAAATAATCATGACGTACTCCATGGCTATTCTTCCGTTCGTCCTTCTTTTCCTAGCCTGCTTTGTTTTTAGCGTACCGTCATTTGGGTTTCTGGTGGGGGGTTTTCTTCTCTACAAAACCCCGCGAGCTGTGGTTCTTGATCACGAGTGCAGATTTGGTGCGCCTCGGTTGTCCAGGCGCCAATCTCCTCGCATACCTACCTCATACCACAAATGCAGTCTGGTGGGCCGGAGCTTGATTCCTGCCTTTTCCATCGTGTGCTACTATTCGGATTTCTACACTCATCGGTGCATAGGGAGTCTCGCTCACGGCGTGGGACTTTTCTTTTCTTTTCTTCTTTTCATCCTTCTGGCTATAGGGAGGCAGTGATGTGTTCAAAAAAAGCGGTCATGGCTGTCAAGTGAAGATGGGCACAAGTACTCGCCTCGATGAGACAAAAGTTTTGTATATCTTATGTGAAGTACGGCAGTCGGCACTCGGTGAACACCTGGGGGGAAAGGATGAAGCCGTCGACGACTACCCACGCTGAGTGAATCACCCGCGAGCCAGACTCGCTGCTTGAACTACCTCGGCGACTTGTAGCTGACAGCTTTTGTTTTGTGCGATATTGTGCATCGGAGTATGGCGTTCTTCTTCTTCTTCGGCCATCAAGAGCACATAGTACAACGCCACATGGTTGCATCTTCCAGAGTGTCGTCGCCGTGACCCGTATTCCACAATCCCGTCCATTCATGGCCATGCAGTAGACCTCGCATACTCGGTAACTCTGGGCTGATTTCCCATTTCACCCCTTGATAGAACCTGTTCATTGCTCCGTCTGCCGGGTATCATAACCACAATCTTCTCTTAAAGTGCTCCGTTTCGGTTGCCTCCCTTCTGCCACCGCGTGCCATGTACATCGTGTACTCACCTACAGCCTGTGCTTCCTGCGCAGCATGTTTTGACGCCTTGTTTGCCATACCATGCCGCGCTTTTTGGAACCTCAGAATTGGAGATCCACGTATGAAGAATACGGATGTTCTACTTCCGAGGAGCATCTAAGTAACTTTGACTACATACTTAGAATCAGTTACTGATACTACTATGTTTGATCACCCCCTCTTCTGGTGCTTAATAAAGTACAGTAATAACAGCCTATGGCCTAGCTTCAATGCTTATTTTCTTAAAAGCATTACCACATGGTCTCTTGTTCCCAAGCTGATACTCTTTTCGTCCGTCTGACCCCGTGCTCGGCTGCTTGGCTTAAAGAACATCCTCCCTCCTGCCTTTGCGTCGGTCTGTCGGGAGGGAGGCAGAGGAGGCCAGATATGAATGTTCTTCTTCTTTTCTTCTTCTTCTTCTTCTTCCTCGTCTTCTTACTATAAGAGCCGCCGTAATATTTCATCTACTGTCCATCATTCACAAGCTCGGGAGGATATAAGCCACCATTTCTTGCTCTGGTGCTCAAGATTCCCCGCGTCTGCCAAAGAAAAAAAAAAAGAGTATATACTCATCCATGAAAAGTTGCTGCTCTACTCGGCCACTCATCCGAAAGGCGGGACTCCGCCTCCCCAGTAGCCTTCTCGACTAAGACATCTTCACCCGCTTCGTCATGTATGTGTATGCATACGTATATGCGCACCTCGACCCCTGGATGATTTGAACAAAAAGATACTTGTGAGGGCGGTTCCTAAGAATGATGCTCCGCGGCCTTCTCTGCCCGCCATCATCATCCGTGACAAGAAGCCTCTCCAACAATTAGGGTAGGCGCATCTAATTGTGTATAAATCACCCCTATTGCAAGCTCTCCTACAGGCAGAGTTGTAAAAAAAAAAAAAAAAAAAAACGGGACAAGGGGTGTGAAATGTACCTTACAGGTCAGGGCTCTTGAGACATGGTGTTTCGAGTATTTCTTGACTTTGGGCACAACAGAGCTCTTTTGTGTCAACGAATCACAACCACGTCGTGCGGCGTGTATAGACCATGAGCAAATTTCCAGATCAAAGAGGAAAGGGCTGGGGAGGGCAGGTCGCCTTTTTTTGTAATGAAGTTCAAGAGTCAGGAAATGTGTCTTTCCAATTCTTTTCCTCTTTTTTCTTTTTCTCTTTTTCTTCTTGTTTCTTCTTTGGGTTTCGGAAAATGCATCCAGATATACACCTACAGCCTTTTAAGTGCATACACGTCAAACAAATATATACTGCTACGCCACTGCCCAAAAAAAAAAAAAAAAAAAAAAAGGCGGCACACAAAGGTACATCATGATAAGATGAGCCAGTCTATCACCGTTCCAGCAGGATGCATCGAGACAATCGTGCCAAAGTAACATCCACGTGCAATTGGCCTGTCGACCAACATACTCACAATAACATACGATTAAAAGGAGAACACTGGGTCTTCTACAGGCGCCCCCCTTTTTTTGAGTCTTTTTTTTACATGAATTTTAATCTACATGGCGGACTTTCCCCAGACAAAAGGAACCGTCAACTCTTCTTGGATAGTCTCTTGAGGAGATTTCTGAGATTCCACTTGCTCATTGGACCGGCAGCCTCGTCCGCGCCGACCAATCTTCTCACGAGAATGTTGTAGAGTCCTCCAAAGGCCAACGCGATGGCGGTAGATGTAAAGATGATAACATTGTAGGGCATGCTGAAGTCTGGTGTGGGGAGGTAGAGGAGCAGGCTTGTAGTGCGCAGATTCATGACGCGGGGTTCCAGAGTGCGGATGATGGCGCCGGCGACGTCGAAGCCGCGATTCGCGTCGGGAGGATACTCGGTATAGCGGAGGATGGCCTTTTCAAAATCATATGTGAGGAAAACGGTGCACTGCGGAGGAATGCGCATCTGCAACTCGAGTTGGGTACCGCGTTCACGGTCGAGTGCTTGACGGTAGTGCACTTCTTTGATGAGGGACGACGAGTTGAGATTTGGTGCGGCAGAGGTGGAAATCCGAGTGGATAGGGTGTGGAGGTACACGCGCATAAACCAGGGCAGAGACTCGAGGTACACAAATTCGACTTCATACTGGTTCGGGTTCGTGAGGATGGCCTGGACGCCGCCGTGTTGCTGGCCGTGGCCGGTAAAACTACGCTCTGCGTAGAGTAGAGGCTGGACCGGCCGGACCAGGTCTTTGAAGGCATCTTCTGCCGTCTTAGCTTCGGATTTAGGAAGAATGAGGGCAAACTCGCTGTCTGGTGACAATGTGTAGCAGCGGGACATGCCGTCTTTGTTTTTGATTTCCTTGGATCCCTCTGATGCGTGGACGACGCGCGAGTTGGGAATCTGCAAGCAGACAGGTGGCACATTCGGGTCGGCGAGAGGGCAGGTCCCTTTCATCGGTCGACCGAAGATCTGCGAGAGCGTCCATTCTTGGTTGTTGAGATGATCAGCTGGAAAGCAGTGAGCTTCATCATGGTATGGCTTGGACGTGTTGCATACGAGATCGTGTGGCGGCGGCGGTCTTGGAATAGGATTATCTGCAAGTTCGAGTTAGTGATTTGCGATGCAGTGCGGGTTGAAACATCAAAAGAGAAGAACACGAAAGCAAAGAAGAAAGGAAACGAAACGAAGGAACGAAACGAAACGAAACGAGACGAGACGAAAGGAAAAGAAAGGGAAAAAAAAAGTGCCCGGGATTCTTTACCTCTGGGTCTTTTGGATCGATCCACATCCATGACCATGTCAATGGTCTGCTCCATCTGCAAAACACAACTACCACTGTCGTCACAAAGTGGCCTCACATCAATTGCCATGCTTTGGAAGGATGAATCAAACAACTTGTGGCCATCCAATAAGCTTGCAATACCCGCCTTCCCATGACATGGCAATAGTTTGAGAAAGGGTGTCAGATTTTCGGTACACACCACCTCATGCGGCAGAACGCCATGTAGCAATCTTGTTTTTGCCAAAGCATCGTTCGAGTGATGGCCCTCTGGTTGAAAGGACAGCGCCGGTCTGATGGTCCTTGTCTCGTCGATGAAGTTGAGACTCGCGCAGAAAAGACCCGAAAGAGCGTTTGTCAACGTCAGCCAATTCTCATCGGCCTGTTTATCAGTCTCGGCATCCATCCAAGCCCACAACTCCACGCCCGTGCCGCCCTCTTTGGCGCCGTCCCAGGGCCGAGCGCCCCAATTCTCAGCATCCCAGCGGCCCAAGGTAAACCTTAGATGCAATTCACGCGTGCCGGCGTATTCAAGGATTTGACCTAATGATCGGGGGAACAAGCGAAAGTTATGGGCTTCGAAGTCGGCTATCGAATTGTTGGATTTGAAATTAAAGCTTGCGAGCAGCTGAGACAGCGGCAGAGGGCGCAAAGTAAGGTGCTCATGATATTCGGCAGCCGTGGCGAGACCAGGTACGGCAAAAGCGAGCAGCGGCGCCAGTAACGGCGCCAGCCGGGCAATCATAGCCTTAATAGACGATGCGATGCGATGCGATGGTCGGCTTGGATGGAACAGGGAATGCGATCGACGGAGGAGACGGCGAATATAATAGGAGACGTCGCGGGGGTGGAGTTGGAGAAGACCGATTGATCAAAGAACATAGAAATAAGACGAAGAACGAATAGAAACTATATATAGAGAGAGATACATATACATATACATATATATATATATCGGGATGACAGAGCTAACGGTGCAGTACCGGCCAGATGAACATTTCAGCGTAGCGTTGTTGTCGTGAAAAGAAGGCGGCGGACCGAGCTGCCCCCACGAGTTGATCATGAAGCTGGAGTGAAACTGGCCCTTGTTGACGGCTGGGGAAAGCCGAACAGTGGAGGCGAGAACATGGGTCCCTGCTAGGCGGTGACAGACGGCAGAATACCGCATTTCAATCAAGCTCAACGACAACTTTCAGCGCCGACTGCAATATTCCGACACCACGTTTCCTGCGCAGCCTGTCGCCCCCCACAACTCGGAAGTTTTGTTGCCGAATGCAAAGAAAAGAAGGGAGACCAAGGAAAAAAAACCCTCATACGTTTCCCGAACCGCGTTCGAACACGTTGTCCCCAAGAAGAGGTGCAGGTCCTTTCGTCGACGTAAATCATGGCCGCCGAGCAGAGAAAGCTGCTCGAGCAGCTCATGGGCCACCAGTCCACCTCGCGCGCCGCTCAGCTGTCCCTCAACGATCCCAAAGTCTGCCGTTCCTATCTCGTCGGCACCTGTCCTCACGACCTATTCACAAACACAAAGCAAGATCTCGGCCAGTGCCCCAAGGTCCACTCGGAACCGCTCAAAACGGAATACGAGGCTCTGTCGGATCGAGAAAAGCAGCGTTACGGGTTCGACTACGATTACATGCGCGATCTACAAAAATACATTGACGATTGCAATCGGCGTATCGAAGCCGCGCAGAAGCGACTGGAGAAGACGCCGGATGAGATCAGGCAGACCAATGTTCTGGTAAGCTGGACCTCCTCCTTCCGACCTCTGGTCCTGACCCCCATATCGAAGACTCTTTCACGCTCTTTGGATGGTAATCTTTTTTTTAAAAAAAAAATAAAAATTTACAATATCTCCGGATGTGCTAAATACAAAATGCGAAACGTTGTAGCTGAAAACGATTTCCGATCTATCCACCTCCATAGCAAACGGCCTCATGGAGGTCGAAGTGCTCGCGTCCATGAACGAAGTCTCCCGCGCCGTCGACGAGAATTTCCGCATCAAACAGACGATGCAGCAGAAATCCGACAAGGAAAAGGAATTGAAAGCCCTGTCGGACACCTCTGGCCCCTCGGGGCACCAGAAGCTGCAGGTGTGCGACGTATGCGGCGCTTATCTCAGCAGATTAGACAACGATCGCCGACTGGCAGACCACTTCTACGGCAAGATGCACTTGGGGTATGCCTCGATGCGTAAGACCTACGACGCGTTTCCGCGCGAATTGAAGAGCAGGCAGAGGCAGGTCATGATGGATGATGATGCTGGCGGGGGAATGGGAGGCCCTAGGGGACCTCGAGCTGGAGGATATAGGGGCGGGAGAGGCGTCAGAAGCTATCGCGGCGGCTGGTAGCGCGACGTACTCTTCTTGTAAGCTCTGTCACACGAGGTTTGAATTTTTTTTTCAAGGCGTCACCAGTTTAAAAGTGTTGTACGTAGCTCATGCAGTTTCCTTGTTTTTCTTGTCTACCATTTGTTTTCCTTTTCCTGCATTTTCTCTTTTCTTTTTCTCTTCTCTTCTCTTCTTTTCGATTCCGGTCAAGACAGCATCAGGGATTTCGGCGTTCCATTTTGAGCATTAGGCGGATTACAAAAGGTACATATTTCAATAAAACCCCTTGCCATTCACGCATTATAACTCATGGACTAGACGAAACGTTTACGCTGTGACATTCAGGGAGGAAAAAAAAAAGAGTAGCCGTAGAAACAAAACCACCGTGCCTAACTCAAGTGGCCTGTAAGTCGGTTTCATATAAAATGCCGTAAACCAACTAGTAAGCCAACCAACCCGTTCAATGAGGTACTACTGCCCATGCCTCAAAGTTTGCATCTACTGTATTTGTCTTTGTATTGCGTCCATCGTGCCCCCCGCGCAAAAAAAAAAAAAGGTATCCAAAAACATTGTTTTTATCCTGAAAAATCCCCCTCCCCAGCATCGAGTCTCGTTCTTTTCTTTTCTTTTCTTTTCTGTTGTAGTCATCAGGTAGTTGCTATAATTTCTTTGCCCAATCGCTTTCCCTTTCCCTTTCCCTTTCCCTTTCCCTTTCCCTTTC
>AFRA01000022.1:0-99767 GCA_000223055.1 Claviceps fusiformis PRL 1980
TTGTTAATTAATTAGAGCTTACCTAAGAGTTAATTACGTGCCCTATGTAATTAAAGTGGAGTAACTCTCAGGTGAACTAGTTAAACAACCCTCATGTTATCTGTAGCCTCTCCTAACAGCCGTGCTTGACTTTCCAAAGTATTTACCGAGTATTTTCACAACATTCCGATCGTCTTCGTGTCAGTACGCCGTGTTTCGAGGCATTGCCTGCTCATATTGTCTCAATTTTGCGGTGACGAGAGGAACATAAAAAGAGCGCAGGTGTCAGACAGAAAACCAGCGCCCACTGAGGGAAAGGCAATGAGAGCATGAACGAATGCCACTGACCATAATTTGTCGACCGACCCTGAATCAGACACTCCGCCTCGCTTCTCATCGCTCCCCATTCCCCATTTCTTGCACAGTCTCTCATTACATGGCGAGCTGTCAAGACGAGAATGTCGACTGACTTCTGGGCTGGTTACATCAGCGGCGCCGTAGGCATTCTCGTGGGAAATCCATTGGATATAATCAAGGTCCGATTGCAGGCTGGTCTGGCGGCCACCAGTAGTTCATTTCGTCAAAAAACTGCGGGCTTGACGGCAGGAGCCGCCGCTCCGGTTCTGGGATATGGTGCTCTCAACGCTCTTCTTTTTGTATCATACCACCGCTCAGAATCCGCACTCCAGAAGGCGTTGTTTCCTCAGAAGAGCCTCGTGGCAACTTGGCTTGCAGGGGCAGCTGGCGGACTTGCAACGTGGGTCGTGAGCGCCCCAACTGAGCTCATCAAGTGCCGGGCTCAGATCTCAGACTCTCATAATTCCAGTTGGCGCGTTGTACGGACTATTTGGCAGACCCAAGGTCTGCGCGGCTTTTATGTTGGCGGTTTAGTGACGGCTGTTAGAGACAGTGTAGGCTATGGCTTTTACTTTTGGTCATATGAGCTGGCTCATAAGTACTGGCCATTCAGGACAGAGAAAGAAGGACAAGCCATGCGCCACGACGTTCTCAAAGTCTTGGTTTGTGGTGGATTCGCAGGTGTTGTGACTTGGGCGAGCGTGTTCCCTCTCGACACCGTCAAGACCCGTCTGCAGGTTCAACACTCGGGTCTCCCGTCCGAGACTTCGACTTTGACACGACGACTGAAAACTGTCCATGGGCATGCCGCTTCCCACAGTCTCGGGTCCTTGGGGACTGCACGAGTGTTGTTTAGAGAAGGCGGATTAAGCATATTCTTTTGCGGTTTGACTGTATGCAGTATTCGTGCTTTTGTTGTCAATGCGGCACAATGGGCGGTGTATGAATGGGTCATGATGGAATTGTCCCGAGGGCGTCAATAAAGACAACTAGCCCGAGTCCAACACATTGATTGACACGTAAATAGTGAATCAACAATGGCGTACTCTACAAGCAAGCTAGCTTTCTCAGAGGTTCTACGCAAGACTACAGGCAAATTTACACTCCTTTTTTCCCTTCTTTCCCCTCTTGTTAATTCCAATGCAAGCTACAGTCGTGAATTAAATTTAAACCTGTTTACAGCTTTGATTCACATTGCATTGAAACAAGAAAGGTAAATTACACGTTTAATTCCTTTCTTTCTTTGTTTCTTATTACAATTTACAGCTACTAATTAGGCCTTATATCTGTCGATAGCTGATTTATTGCTAGAACAAGAAAATAAATTATCATTTTTATGTATTTTTCTCAAACTAGCTCTTTGCGTATTAGTTCTCTATATTTAAAGCCGGTGTTAAGAGAAAATATTTCATATTTAGGTAATTAGTCTCAGAGAAGCCAGTTCTTCCTTATATGACCACGGCTTATGAGTACTTATAGCTACTAGTAGTTATATAGGTGAATGTAGCAGAAGTTAATTTACTTACAAGCTTGACTTATAAGTTTATTTTTACTTCATTTGAAAGCATTATGAATAAAAATCTAATTCTATTGTAATAATGTCTTCAACATTTAAACACTCTTTGGAAAATAACATGTTTAATATATGAAGCTGAAGACGACTAGAAGTTCAAGGCGTCGCATGTCTTATCAGACTCAATTAATGCGATATGTACTGGAAGACAGCTGATACTTCATCCAAAGTGCATTCCTGCCGTAGGAGCAGATCTTGAATACTTGGCAGAGCTTTATTAATAAAGTGATTCCACGTACTTGTGTCGCCGTACAAGATTGCTGGAGCTTTAATCCACTGTTGACCATCTGGTTTGCATCTCTTGCATTTGAATGTGTCATGAGTATCGCTTGTCGTATGTGGTCGGTATTGAAATAGTTCGCGGAGGCTGTCTAATGAGAAATGTCGCTCCACATCTTCTGCCGAGTCGACAACACATGATGACAAACTTTGTTTGTGAGATTGACGCTGGAAAATCTTTTCCTCAATAGTGCCGGTAGCAATGAATCGGTACACAAAGCAATCCTTTGTCTGTCCGTCTCGCCAAACCCGTGCTAATGCTTGCTGATCGGCTGCCGGGTTCCAATCCGGATCAAACAGCACAAGGCGATTTGCTCCGATCAAGTTTATTCCACAGCCACCTGCCTTGCTGCTAAGTAAGAACACAAATTCTTCTCCTTCTGGATCGTTGAAGCGATCTACAAGCTTCTGACGCTTGTTCACATTCATGGTTCCATCGAGCCGCAAACAGCCGTAATGCCGTGATCGACACAGTCGCTCAAAGAGGTCCAAAGTCGATGTATAATTGCTGATGAGGACGATCTTGTCGTTGGTATCTTGTCGAATACGTGCAAGCATTCGGTCCAAGACCAGCATTTTTCCGGAATAGTCAGGCTTTACATCCCGGTCCCGACCTCGAGCTTCCTTTGGCACATATCCCGCGGGTAAGCAAGCTTCCGAACCTGGCAAATCCTCAGCAAGGTTAAGCAGGTCTGGATGATTGCAAAGTTTCTTTAGGATGTTGATTGCTTTCAAGGGCTGGCTGCCCTTGCCTCGCAACAAGGCCTGGATATCAGGACTGACGATGAAGTAATTATACAAATCGGCTTGGAAAGGAGCCAACTTGCAAAATACAACGTGTTCGTACTTGACAGGCAAGTACTTCGAGAGAATATCGTTTGTCCTGCGAATAAGGAACTTATTCACAATCCCAAGAAGTTCTCCAGTACATTGATCACCACGTTGGCGATCCGCTTCAGAGGCATCAGCATCCCGTCCGCGCAGAATTGGAATTTCAAATCGCTTTCGGAACTCTGATCGCGAGCCCAAAAGATCCGGGTTGGCAAAGCTGGTAAGCGAGAAATATTCCGTCAGATCGTTCTGGATTGGCGTCCCCGTCAAAATTACCCTGCGGGATACATTGAGACTATTAAGGGCATTGAAAGTATTGCTATCCGCATTCTTCAGTCGATGGCCCTCGTCGCAAAACAGCAGCCCGATTTTGGTATACCTTAATTCCTCCACGTTCAGCCTCAAGGTCTCGTAAGAAACAATGATGACGGGCCTAGTGATGGCACGACCAGACGAGATGGCCCATTGCCTGAGCTGACGAGTCAGTTCCTCTTTCGATGCTTTTCCGTCTATAGCAAAAGGCGTGATGGCGTTAGCACCAAGCCATTTGACTAGCTCATTCGCCCAGTTTTTTACCAAGCTCGCCGGGCAAACCACAACTGCCTTCTGTATCGTTGGCTTTCCTGCCTCTGGTGACTGTTTTAGTAAAGTCCACAGAAGCGTGATGCACTGCAATGTTTTTCCAAGCCCCATCTCATCAGCCATAATACAACCATTCGCCTTCTCATCAATCATACCAGTCACGCAACGATACATAAATTTGACACCTTCAACTTGATGAGGTCGGAGTATTTTGGCGAGCTTCGGATCAAGAACAACTGGAACCTTGGGCTGGTCGCCGTCTATCTTCTTTTTTATGCCTAGAATTTCGGCTAGACTTTTATGCACGAGAGGTGCATTTAGCTTTGATTCGGAAGTGAGTTCAGAAAGTCCCGGCTTTTCAGCTTCCAGTTGACGAGAAGAACTCTCAACAATTGTTGGATCGTACAGAACGATAGAAAATTCGCCACTCGGATCATGCAATGCCCTAGGAGCTACCACGGCGCCTTGACGTAGACCCAAAGTGGGACGTGGACGGTGAGGATTATAAGCCGCGTTATCTTTGTTCTTCAAAGGTATTGAGAATGCCTTTTTGAAAACGGCTTCTTTCTCTTTGGCTTTGAAAATGGGAAATCGGTTGACGTCGCGGGTTGATAGGGCTAAGCGGTCGTCATTGCAATAGGGTTTATCGTCAGTGCTACTGCCATCTGTGCCGGCATAGTCGACCTTCTTTCGTTTTCGAGAGCTCCTTTCCGAAGTGATGGGTCTCGAAGCACTGCCAGGACACTTAAATGGCTTATGCAGCTTGCTGAGAACGTCAGGGTCTCGAGACCGAGGGTTGACTGGAGGACTTTTGCCTGCCGACTGCTTCACCGGGGTGAATGGTCTGACCTCACGTCAGTAAGCAAATGTGAGTCATCAAACATTTCTAAGCAGACTTACAGTGATGCCATGACAAAGTAACAGACGCTGAATTTGAAAGTTCAGTTCTTAAACGTGTATAGTATTGTGCAATACGCAGACGCCATTGTTTGCCACTTTCACGAAGGACGTGTCGTTGTCGCGCCGTGCCAAGCGCGACAGCACGTGACCCGATTACTTGCCTGCGCCATGGCTTACTCAATTGACAACGTCACATGGCAACAGCTGGATGGAAAGCAGTGTGCACTCCAGTGCTACTTGCTACGGCCGAATCAATCATTCGTCCGAAAAGTACGGAAGCTTAAGTAGTACTCACTAACAGTGGGGTCAGGTAATTTCAAGCATTTCGCCATATCATTTTGTGTAAAAAGTTTTGGAATTACATATGTCACACTATAGCCTTTGGAATCTGAATAAGTACCTAGTAGGTACCTACGTAACATCTTGTGCTGCGCATCCTGGTGTTTCTACATAAGTATGCACAAATATAAGCCAAACACTCTTGCAATATTGGACTTTCACTCCGTGCTCGGCGCACCGCCATCTCTGGCCTGAACGTGCAGCTTTTATCATTAGTTTCGACAACACATTGCGTTCCGAAACTGACGCTACAAGATCACTCGAGATAGTCAATTAAATCGCCGCTGGTTCACGACGTCGAAGTTTGGATCGCTCCGCTCTGCAGTTTCCTGCTCACATTTTTGGTCTTTAGTCTTCCAGCGGGAGTGACAACGCGGCGCTGTTCCTTCATCTGTCCCAATTCTTTCGAGTATTCCTATTTACAATGTCTACCCGCCCTACAACACCTGCATCCCCCAAGAACGCGAAGGTCAAGTCGCCTGCGCCAGGCACACCCATGTTTGGATGTGGTAAGGATAATACGTTATATATCGCGATTTCGAATATTTTCTAACGTCAATCATCTAGAACATGTTCAGCTTTTACTTTCTCAAGGACAAGATGTCATGAATAGCTCGATTGCACATTATAAAATGATCTTAAGAGGCATATTCGATTCCACACCGATCGTACCACAAACGTCGACGAATCCGGAAGGACGTCCCATTATATCTCTCACGTCGAACTATCTCTGCTTGCAATGCCCCACTACTGTCACTGAGGAAGACCGTCTCAAACACGGAACCAAAAAATCTCATCGTTTCTGTGTGTTCAATATCAGCACGTGTGAGGTGATTCACACCTAAACAAGGTACTGACTTGATACTAGATGTCGACTCTCGGAGTGGATCTTTATATTGTCAGATATGTGACGACTTGGTTTGGGATCCAACACTAGAAGAACTACGCGTTCGCAAGATAGGTACTGGGTCATTTTCCGGTAAGTGATCATACTATGCTAGATGTTGGTTGGCTTGTATGGTGCTAGTAGTAACGTGCACAACTTGGGAAGGACGTAAACGGAAACATGACGAGCTTTTCACGGATTCGATCAAAGATGATCCGCGCTACATTAGCTCCAACACAACAACCGCATCTTGTCGAGCAAATGGCTTACGTGGCATATATAATGCTGGTGCAACTTGCTATCAGAACGTTGTGCTCCAGAGTTTTCTGCACAATCCTCTCCTACGCAACTTCTATCTCAGTGATGGACACCAAAGCAATGACTGTACTGTGCCTCACTGCCTAAGCTGTGCTATGGACGACATGTTTCAGGATTTCTATGCGTTAGAAAATACCAATGGTTATACAGCGGCAAACATTCTATCGGGATTTTGGATCTCGGAGAAGAAGGCATTCGAAAACCTTGTTACTACGAAGGAACAAGATGCACACGAGTTCTTCCAATTTTTGGCCGAAGATCTACATGAGCGTAACGGAGATGGGAAAAAGCCAGAGAGTGGTTCTGAGCACAGCTGCAACTGTATCATTCACCAAACCTTCTATGGAAAGATGCAAACAACGACCGCATGTCAAAATTGTAAAGGCACGACTAATACGGTACAATCTTTCCTCGATCTCAGTCTTGGCCTGGATACCCTGATGCAGAGAAGGGCAAAACAAATAGGCCAGAAGACTCCAGACCTTACTTTGAGCGACTGCTTGAATGAAGAATATGTCAAATTTGATAAATGCGAGTATCGTTGTCATAATTGCTCTTCCACACAGCAAGCTAAACGATACACAAGTATCAAACGTTTGCCCAATGTACTATCGATCCAACTCAAGGTAAGAAATGCGCCTATCCGCTGCAAAACTGGATCGATGACCAAGTATTCTTTTTTCAGCGATTTGAGTACAAGCAAGGCAGGCATGATCGTGCCGCTTCGAAAATTGACCACACAGTCCAATTCCCTCTGCAGCTGAATATGCTGCCTTACACGAATAGGGTCCGCAGTCGAGATAGTCGAGAGAGCCTAGAGCTCGAAAGATCTTGCACATACGACCTACTGAGCGTCATTGTCCACGTCGGAGAAATAGAGACCGGTCATTACGTGTCGTATTGTCGCGTTGGCGATCAGGTGAGCTAACATGCTTCGCGCTTTTGCCAGCCATAGTAAACCAGTGTGGTCTAACATGATCGATCAACGTAGTGGTTCAAATTCAATGATCACAAAGTGCAATTAGCCACGATTTCAGAGGTTCTTGGTGCACAAGCCTACCTGTTATTCTATATTATCCGCTCTCTAGCTTAAAACATTTACCGATCTGCGAGCAACGATAATAGGTTTGGACCAATGCCTGACTCGTCGAGTCTCGTATAGATATTATTTTCTTCTCCCTTTCTTTTTTCATATAAGGAAGACCCTGTACTTTGAAGTCGGGAGCTAGGGGACAACGAGGTGATTTACAAGAACAGCACATGCCGTCTGATATCCAATTAACGTGAGGCTCCAATTGTCAACAATAGATGGCTGGCACTTCTGCCAGAAGCAGCACATGAACTTTGGCGCCGCTCGATATATCCGTCGACGATGTTGATTAAGCCTTCCACGTCCACGCAGGGCACTCAAAATTTGCATAGCAATAAAACTCATTGCTAAGTCCCCTGGCATGCTTGGGCTCATAGTTTGTTGTCCGAACCCCCAAGGGGTTATAAAGTTTAGTCACCAAATGCTCCATTCGTTCACCTGTGCAAACAATGACGCGTGGCAAGGTTGAGGAGGAATTGTCACTCTTCAACAACCAACGGACAGTGAGTGCGGCTGGACAGCAGTAACAGGCATGGTTAGGAGGTCATAAATTTCTGCCATTCAAAGACATCCAGAGCCAGAGAAGAACGGAATGTTTGTCTCGCAACGTACCTTTAGTCTGACAATCCTCGTTCAAAAACGGCGGATCGCAGATGACGCTGTCCAAGCTCCCCTTCATATTCCCTGTTTGATCTGTTAATTAAGGCGCACGTGAAATGATAGAACTAAATCATGCATGACACACTTCAAATGGGCAAACCGTGAAGAGGAGGGCAATAAATTGTGAAAATGTCATTTCCTTACCTGGAAGCTTGAGAGGTTGCTGATAGTCATAGAAGACGAATTCCGGGAAGACGGCGAACCGATCGTCATGTTCCAGAAGCACAACTCTTGGTCGTTCATCAAGGGGCAGATCTCGCTGGTAATTTTCTCTCCCGTAGCCATCTCCAAGATGGCGATCGGGTCACTTGTGAGCCAACTCTAGTCTGCGCATCGCTCTTGGCGCGAGGCGGAAGAATAAAAGGTACTTACCAATTTATTTCTAAGTGCCACAAACACACTGGGCGTTGAGATCACACCAATGCTGGAAGCGCCAGAAGCACCGCTCAGCAATTGATCAGCTAGTAGCTCAGCAGTCTCGTCTGAATACTATTGGTTCACCAAAAGATGTTAGTTCAAGAGGATGTCGCACAAAACTTAAAAGTAATCGTGCCTCTAACCCCTCTCACCCTTCTCGGGGCAAAGGTTGACAAGGATGCGAATGGGTCAGAGCATACCCAGAATTGAGATTTGTTCCAATCTTCTTCGAAAGCTTCCATTGAAAATTGTGCATCCTGATCAGCTTGAGCTTTTAGCTCATTGAATTTGGATTCATGTGCATCTCGTTCCGCATGGAATTCAGCCAACGCCGCAAGTGCATTGTCAGAGAGCGCCCTGACGAGAAAAAGTAAGTCCAACCGATGCTACACAGATGACTGTTCGTTGAGAATGGGTGAAATACTCACAAAGGCTCGTCATCATCGGTCATCATGACGGGATAGCAAGGCGTCGAATAACCAGCAGTATTGACATGAGGTTTTTGGTGATGGCGATGAAATTTTCTTCTCCTTGGCCTCAGAATTGATTCTCGAGGACTGATTTTTTATTCTTTAATTTTTTGGGGGGAGATAAGCAAGAACAACAGATAGATATAGTATGAGAACAATGGACAGTGTGACGCCAGATATTTTCGACGGTCAGTTTACAGGACGTCTTTGTCACTAGCCCATCAATAGGCGCTTGTAATAAGAGGGTCAATTGGTGTTTTTGCGTAAAGCGGAGCCCAAAATTCATTTTAATCGCCGAAAATTTCCCGACGACCGAACAAGCCCTTTGAAAAGGAGGCCGTGCAAAGTATGGAAGAACAAAATAAATAGACCTATGAGATGTATGATACATGTGGCACATCACCTGCAGTCGGTTGGATTGTGTTGTGTCCATGGCTTTCACCTATTGAATGAGCGGCAGCCGAAATGTGCATATTCCGCTGAGCTTCCGTCAGCAACTAAAAATATGATCATCATGACCCTGCTGAGTCTGGTCTGAGAAAACCATCTCCTTCCCCCCACCCCGTCTTCTGGACAACGCGCCAGCCGTGCTATTGCTCACAACTCGTCCAGCACATGTATGTACTTCTTATCCTCCCGCTTCTCCTTTTCTGTCGCAGGAGGGAGGTCGTAGTAATGCTGGCTTCTGAAACCTTGCTAGAAGAAAGGTTAGACTACACCGTAAGACACCAAGCAAGGGATGACTTACCAGATAGTGATATGTAAAGTTTGCGATGTCACCAGGCTCCATGCCAAGATCTTTGAATGTCTTCGCTGTTGGATCAATAGTCTGGTCCAAGAACTCCCGCTCAACTTCGTCAGCAGACAAAGTGTGCCACCAAAGAGCTTTGTTTAAAATGCCCGCGACAGGCTTCAGGATAGCTTTCGGTACATTGATATGACGTCGTTTTTTGAAAATTTCCTTGTCTACCATAGCGGCAATCTGGCTCATGCTGTATTCTTGGGGCCCGTAGAGCTCAAATGTCTGGCCGGCAGTTGATTCATCATACAGCATTTTTTCCAAAGCGGCGCCAACATCGATCGACTAAAATAAAAACGAATTAGTGGTCATTCGTATCTGGAAGGATGGCGGAGCTCACTTACGTGGACAGGTGAGAACCTTTCCTGCATATTGTTCGCCGTGAAAAGGTTGAGAACAGAGGCTAGCTTGAGCAGTAGATTATCTTCGAAGCCGAACATCGGGGCGGGTCTGACGATAGTAGTTTCAGGGAATACAGATCTCGCAATTTGCTCGCCTCGCCCCTGTTTACTGTCAGAATGTTCAAAAATGGACCTGTAAATACCGGGCAAACCTTTGTAGCGTAAAATTCGGATGCAGAATGCGGATTAGCACTATGGGAGGAAACATGTATGTATCGATCCACGTCGTATTTTGCGACGGCTTCAACGATTCGCTCAGTGCCCGCCACATGAACATCCTCTAGCGAAAAGTTCCTAACAATTTTCAGCCGCTGAAAAATGTAGCAGGGATGACAGACAGAGGGACACACTTTGTTGGATAATCACGACCGATTAAGTTATACACGACGTCGGAGTGCCTAACGCTGGCTTCGATTGAGGGCGTATTGTGAAGATCGTACTCCTACTCAAGGTAAGTATGAGGCAAAAAAAAAAAAAAAGCCTAGCGGAGAGACAGCATCACCACCTACGACAAACACAATGCGGCCGAGATCACCAGTCACTTTCAAATGTCGCTTGGCCATTTCTTCACGGAACGGAACCACCACTGTGCATCCCTGACGAGCTGTGCCAAGTTAAGCAAGTACTTCTATGCAGAAAAGAGGCACAGCGCATACCTAGTCGATTGACAATGTACCGCCCCAGCTGCCCAGTTGCGCCAAAGACTGTCGCTGTGTGGCCTGGAGCAATTGTAAGCATTGGGCATTAGAGCGTTCGATGTCGGCAGAGACTAAACAAATCAAGTACCTCCAAGCGATGACCTGTTGAAACAATTTATTAGCACGATGCGAAATCTGGCTGGCTGAACAGACCTTTACTCACCTTCCACCTTCAACTCGAAGAATGGGCTTGCCAGTTCTGGTGATGGACACATCTGATAGCCATCGTTTATCAATGGCATTATGTACGACTTTGCGCGCCGTCCGCATCGAGTTCATGGTAGTATACATCGTTATATTGTCTGCGTCTGAGAATTGGAGGTTGCGGTATCCTCCGACGGCCACGGGGTCATTCAGCACTCACAACGTTTCTTGGCACCAGTACAGTAATGACAACTGAAATAAGCATCACATGCTTAGTCACGTGCGCACTTCTGATCCATTTCTCCAAACGTGATTGATGGTCTGTGCACGATAGCATGGGTGGGCACAGTGGGCTGCGGGAGCCGCGTCAATGAGCTCCGAAGATCGAACGGTCACCATCATGAAGCATATGTTCAACCAGATTTATCCACACCTATAGCAAAGCAAGAGCGCTACAGCAAGCTAGACGGAATTTGTTTGAAACCTCCAAGGCTCTTCGACCACCGTGTTGCTCACAGATTTGATCTGTTTTCTCATTTCGCCATCATGGCTACCGAATCGATTCCTGACTTCCTTGTCGAGCAGAGGGATAGAGCAGCCGAAGAACTGCAGCCTTTAATTCTGGACTTTGAAACATACTGGGAGCGAAAGCTTTGGCACCAGCTTACGGAAGCTCTTGTTCAATTCTTTAGCAACCCGAAGAGTGCACCACAACGTCTGGCGTTCTACAAGACTTTTATTCTAAAGTTTGCTGACAAGATTAACCAACTGAAGCTCGTGGAGCTTGCTCTCAAAGCTGCTACACAATGCAAAGGTACCAGGTAACTCCTGCGGTTTGCTATCGAGGGAAGCTTTTTGCGAAATTGTGCTCACAAATTTGAATAGATGATCAAGACCGGTTGTCCTTCTTGTCTGCTGTCATGAAGAAAGTCGACAATACTCATTCTCAGGATGCTTTCGTATACGCATCTGTGGCCGTAGCTCGTGTCAAGTTAAGTTTGAACGACCTAGATGAGGCGAGAAGAGATCTCGACACAGCTGAAAAGATCATCGACACTTTCGATTCGGTTGAAACGGTCGTTCATGCAGCGTTTTATGATGCCAACGCGAGCTACTATCAGGCATGTCTGCTTCCTGCGCGCATCGGCCGGTCTTCATATTAACTTTGGCCATAGCGAAAAATGGATTTTGCAAACTATTATCGAACCTCACTCCTCTACCTTGCCTGTATCGACCTCGTCTCTCTTTCAGATGAAGAGCGGCATAGACGAGCTTATTACCTGAGTGTCGCCGCTCTGGTTTCCAGTAGCATCTATAACTTCGGCGAGCTCTTACTCCATCCGATATTGGACGCACTTGCACAAAGTGATGACGATGCCTGGCTTCGGGATTTATTGTTTGCTTTCAATCGGGGCGATCTCGCCGCTTACGATGTTCTGTCAGACAATATCTCATCGAACAAACTGTTGAATGAGCATTCGGCACACTTGCGACAGAAAATATATCTCGCCGCTCTCACCGAGGCCGTATTCCGGCGACCGCCACATGATCGAGCCATGACCTTTGCGACCATTGCGCGGGAAACGAAGGTTCACCAGAACGAGATCGAACATTTGTTTATGAAGGCCCTCAGCCTGGGCTTACTCCGGGGCATGATTGACCAAGTTGATCAAATTGCCTACATCACTTGGGTTCAACCCAAAGTCCTCGATATGAAGCAAATAGACAACATGCGACAACGCCTTCTTGAATGGGATTCAAACGTGAATCAGCTCGGTCATTGGATCGAATCTGCTGGCAAAGACGTCTGGGCTGCTTAAGAGGTCGTAACAGCGTTCAACAGGAACTTGTGATGCTTGAGATATAATTGGTTTGCCATGCGCAGATCGCAATTATGCATTCTCGTTCGAGACCGGTTATGATCAATACCACTCTCGGCCTGGCATTTTGAGTTTTGGGCCATAGCAACAATACTAGCTGTAGGACGCGAAGAGACTCATCAATACCATCCTGTATATTATCTATAGCAACATGATCTTTGCAAGTCAAAATCTCTTGAATGAGACAAACCAGCCATATATATTGCCTGATCACCGCAACAGTGCTAATTTTAGCCAAAAACATTAATCATAGCAATCAGCCAAGCCGGCCACCATATGCACCACACAACGATAGGGGTGTACATGGCCCAGACATTCCACCCGAAACTAGCTTCTCGCAACAGCTCTGAAATGGGAATGTCAGAAAGCCAAGCTGACAAGTAAATGACAACTGGCGGTGCAATCGCACTCAGTGAGCCAGCAATAACGAGCTTGGAAAGCTTGGTTTTACATGGTTGCACAAATGCCAAAGGACTGGCGATAATCCCTACCAAGAACGCGAGAGAGAAATTGAGTGTAGCCAATGTAGCCAAGGCCATTCCGAGGACGAGCAGGGAAAACGACTTGGTCAACTGAAAATGCTGTGAATTTGTCGTAAAAAACCTAGTGATCATATAGGCGATTATGGGTGGTAGGCTCGCTGAGCAAAGGCAAAAGATGGCAAAAGCGGCTGGAAGTAGCTGTAGTTTGAAAGCAATGTGTCAGTAAAACGGTTTATCAGAGGGATGAATAATCCTGAAACATCGATCTTGTTATTTTATGAGGACCAGATAACGGGAAGCCCACTCACAGGGTGATCCAATCCATTAAAGACGAATAGTGGCACAATTGACGCAGCGTGGCAACCTGCCACAATTCCCAGGGGCAGGAAGAGGTTTCGTTCTCCTACTTGAGCTGTTGGCGAGCAGGCTACATCGTCTCTTGGTGTAACATTTCCTTTGCCTGATTGAGAGCTCTCCGGCTTTTCTCCTCGAGCTGGCGGAGCAGGCTGTCCACTCTTGACCCATAACGAAATAGCCATTATAGTAAAGTTGGCGGCCAACAGCATCGCGCTTGGAAGATAGGTGCCTATGCTGACGAAGCGATCTCTTTGCATTAAAAGGTAGAAGAAGAAACTCTGGTGCAGGTGCTCAAGCAGGTTATTCAGACTTCTAAAAGTCCCTTCGATGACACGTCCCATTGCCATTTCATCCTGCCAGCCCTCACCGTATGGCAGAAGAGTCACAGCGTCAACATGATAAGGTATAAAACTGCTGTGAGGCCCTGTTCCAATACCTAGCCCCTGTATCAGCATGCCACGGAATATCGTCTTCAAGCGATCTTGGTATGAGTCGTCGTGACTATGCATGCGTTGAATGGCAGTTCGTATGCCCATTTGACCACCGGCCACGTTTACAATGGAGTTTATCAGGTCCAAGTTGGGCAACTGCCCGTTTGTTCCGTCGTAAATAATGTGAATGCCGTCAAAATTGTGGTCGGAAGGATAGTCGATAGCAATTGCGACTTGCAAGGCGCCAGATTTGAGAGGTAAGGAAGCTACTTTGTGACTATCATGAGCATCGTGGTATGCGTCCACCCAGGCTTGAGTGCCGGTGCGGCTGTTTGGTGGTACGAGGATGATGATATCCTTGGACCACAACGACCAGCCTGTTATATTTTGTCAGTACTAGAGTCCCAAGATGATTCGACCAGTATATGTGAGATAGCTTGTGACAAGCCAAGACATACGCTTGAAATATCGCATCAATGTCAAAGCCAGTGCGACACCGTTTCGATTTAAATGGCCATCAATGTTTTCCCACGCTGCTACCAGAACAATTGCCTCTGTGGCATCCCCCCGAGGAGCTTGCAATATCCCATACAAGTTTTCGCCCTCATAAGTCTCACCAGCAGAACGATACGTGTAGTTCTGTCGCCCGGTCTTAATTCCAATGGCGCTGAGTACGCTATCAAGATGATCGTTGATCCTGCACCAGTCAGTTTCAGACTTATTGTCGCAAAAGACAAACAGAACTTCACGGCGAACTCACTCGTGATTGCTCTTATTGACCATTGCATCTAGCTCGCGCCTGTGTGCTCGGAGGATATTGTGCTCGCTACCACCAAAATATGTGTGGACTTGACCAGGAAGTAACGCGTTTTCGGAGATGTAGGTATTCCGAGAGTAACGATCGAGGGGCAAGAGGATGAGCCAAGCTAAACCGATCAAAACACACAGAAATGAGAGATAAGGAGGTAGTTTGAGCATCCGAGGGTCACGGCGCAAGGAGAGCGCCGATGCTAAACCAGAATACGGGTGGTTCGACTTAGTAAATGCAGTTTCATGATGGAGCTTCTCGGACCAAAAAAAAAGGAATGGCGACTTTCACGAATCATGTACCTACACAATAATCTTGACATCTCTGAGGTTCTGCTAGACGAAGTTGAGTTGCGAAGAGCGCTTATTGCAGTGGCAGAAGACACGAGACGTCAACTCAATGCCTTCCTGCTTAAGTGCCCTTATTAGCAGGTGAGTAGGTGCAAGGTACCTAGCTACTTAGATCGACGAATGGGTGATGTTGCACGGGCGCGAATGATTGGAGCTTGCAATTATCGGGGTGTCGCAGCGATGACACACTGGACCCACCAGTAGCTCCAATGCTTGTACCTGGTTTTGGAGGAAATCTCGTGAAATTGTGTATTCACATCTGCCACATCCTGGAGTAGAGTGGGTTCCGCCGCCACATGTACATCCTTTCTTTGAAGCAGCTACATGCGATCGGTCCCCGAAGGTAGTGCATCTTGACCAAGCCGGCGTTTTGACAAGTCTCGCGATGCATTGACAGTAGCGTCGCAGAGACCCAAATTAGCCTTTAAATAAGTCGAACCTGATTGATTTCGGGGACGTCTGTGGCGGTTTTTTTTTTTTTTTGCTACAATGAATATCTCTTAACAAAAATGACAGGGTGCCAGCTCATGCCTGGAGTCTGATTGAAGATCCATGCTGCGTAGAACTGAGTTATCCCCGTGAACTCCGGGGCCATGCAAAACGTCCATTGATCCGCCTACTACAAGTATAATAGTATGAAAACGAAAAGAAAAACCCATGACACAAAAAGAAGTACCCAATAACCTGTCGCATTCATGCTCGTAACAATACCATGCACATCCTCATGGCCCAAGGCGCTGAGTACTGCCAACCAATTCGGTAGCCGCACTGTTTCCTGTGCGTGTCGTGGATGGCAAAACCCCAAACCGGCCATAGGTTTTTTGATCAACGCTCACGTAGTGAGGAAGCACTGCTAATAAGTTGAGTCGATTTTCGATCCATCTCAGCGCCCATTCAGGAGGCGCAATGAATTTAAGGTATCCCAAGCCGCCTATACAAGTGGAATTAGCGCGGTTCGTCGGTGATGATAAATGCGGCTGACATACAGATATATCCGACCGCCACCCCACAGAGATGGCCCAACAGACTCGTGCTTGGTATCAGAACAGCAATGACAAACATCATGAACAATGGAGTTGTCCACGTTGGAATGTGGTATGTTCCAATGGTAATGTGTGGGTTCGATCTGTAAGTCCGTATCGCTTCGATGCCCAGAAGTAAGAACACCCATATACTGTGGACGTATGGTCAGCTTTTGCTCCGATGAACTCTATCGTCGCGTAACCGCCCGTACCTGGCCCCCATGACACTTCTGTTTCCCCGCAAAACTACCCGCTCAATTGCAACATATAAAAGAGCAGGAACGGTCGTCAGTGCTACTTTTTGTTAGACCATCATCCTCAGTTGGTTAGAAGTCGAAGGAGGTCTTACGTCCAAAAAACAAAGCCAAGCTAGTGAGCGTCCCGTATTCGTTCTCGAATCTTTCCATGAGAGGAGTCAAGGCAATTAGATTGAGGATCGCATGAATCAGGTTCAGATGCACCAGGGGAAATGTTGACAAGCGATATCCTGTTTAATGTAAATATTTATATATATTGCGACAGGAGCCAATTCTCAAATCAATAAGGAGTTCACCTGTCGCAAGCGTAAGCTTATCTGGGATCAAGGAGCCCCATTGTCGTAGATCCCACAAAGATGGGAAGCTTAGAATCCAGAAGAATAGTATCAAGGCTATAATAGATCGAGTGAACAAAGGAAGTCGAAATGCATAGGAACGAGCTCGCACGGCGTTCAAACCCCGAATATTGGGCATCGCTTCGAATGTCGTGCGTCCCTGGTTAGTCGATAGCACGATGTCGATGATGCGGGAAACGGATTTGTCGGACGAGGGTACGTGAGACGAAGAACCGTGATTCAAGAAAGGGTACGCCAAAGGGACATAGATCAACGACGATGCCCGCTCAATGTCCAGTCATGCCTTGCAAATTGCATTGCAGAACAGCGGTTCCCGTGTTTGGCTTCCCACTTAGTTCGCAATCTGGTATTATGGAGCCTAACATTAAATGGAATCCGGCTACCCTGAACGGAGCTTGTTATCAGCTTATCCCCACGTGATATGGGCCCTGCCAGCACGCACCATCATGTGGGGTGTCTACGGAAGCAGGCGGGTCCGTCGTATTGCGTGATTGGGCGGCGGGCCCCATGGTGAAGTAGCATTCAGCTGACCGACTTGTCAGGTTTCTATGTCTGCTCGCAAGAGCCGATCACAGCCGAACATCCCCTCGGAAAACGAGGGCAACCTCAATCATAAGCTACTAAGTAGTGGCCATGAAACCATCAACATCGCAGCACTCTGCCACATAAACAGGCTGCCCATGATAGCGCATGTGTGATAAATAGGCATTTTAGTATTATGGCCGTCGTACGAGCGACGCGATCTTATACTGCTCTCCTATCACCAGCTCATGCGCACTTGTTTTCTATTGTAGCTTTTTTTTTTTTTTTTCTAAGCCAGCAGGCTCGTTTGCGGTGTATCGTGGGGCTTCAGAGTTGGAAAGACGATCCATTCCTGATGACGGAAGGAGAAGGTGCGGATTATTTTCAACAGGCTTCTGACTGGTTGGACGATAGCAATCTCCATAGTAATGACCCATTTTTATCTCAATCTAGCCGGTGGGTCTCCATATTTATCCTGCTCGTGCTCGGCAACATATGCCTGTCGACTTGATTTCTGTTCCCGACCGAAAACACCTCTCTCCACACTCGTGGCCGATTCCTCTTTTTCCTCTTTTTCCTCTTGAATCTCGACAGACCCTTTGGCTTTGCCAAAACAACCACCACCTAGAGCAGAATATCCTCCTCTCGCTCAATTAGCGCTTCGTTTACAATGCTTGCATCCAGACAGGTTCTGGGCAATGTTGCCCGGAGCCGCGTCATGCGTGGCGCTGCTTGCAGTGTCCGCAGCCTCGCGACGGCTACTAACGCCGCCCTCGATAGAAAGGTGCGCTCCTGCTTCCGCCACGATTCTGTTTGGCCTTCAGACGATCCGCCTGTGTCAGTTTCGGGCTGGTTTGGAACCCGATACCCAGCAAGATGGGCAGGCCCTAGGCTGACAATTGTCCCTCAATAATATAGGTTCGCCAGAACATTTGGGAAGAGAACAACTTCATCAATTACAAGAAGATGTCCGAGAACTTGGCCATTGTTCGCGGTCGCCTTAACCGACCCCTCACCTATGCCGAAAAGATATTGTATTCGCATTTGGACGACCCTCATGGCCAAGACATCGAGCGTGGCAAGTCGTATCTCAAACTGCGACCGGATCGTGTTGCTTGCCAGGATGCCACTGCGCAGATGGCTATTCTGCAATTCATGTCCGCTGGCATGGATCAAGTCGCCAACCCCACGACCGTTCATTGTGATCACCTGATTGAAGCTCAGGTTGGCGGCGAGAAGGATCTTGCTCGCGCCATTAGCATCAACAAAGAAGTCTATGATTTCCTCTCATCTGCTTGCGCAAAATATAACATTGGTTTCTGGCGCCCAGGATCCGGTATCATTCACCAGATTATTCTGGAGAACTATGCCTTCCCTGGTGGTTTGCTCATTGGAACTGACTCACATACTCCCAACGCTGGTGGTCTTGGCATGTGCGCAATCGGTGTGGGCGGCGCTGACGCTGTCGATGTCATGGCCAACTTGCCGTGGGAGTTGAAGGCCCCTAAGGTTATCGGCGTTAAACTCACGGGCCAACTATCTGGCTGGACAACTCCTAAGGGTAAGTTCATTAGATCAGCAGCAGAACCGTCAATTAATTTCTACTTGGTGCGATAGAATTCTTGCAAAACTACTCACTGACCACGATTCTTTCTCATAGACATCATTCTCAAGGTCGCAGACATTTTGACTGTCAAGGGTGGAACTGGCGCTATTGTCGAATACTTTGGACCTGGTTTAGATTCGGTTTCCACCACCGGTCAATCCAGTATAGCTAATATGGGCGGTGCGTCTCCATTCCACACAATGTGTTTAAGAATGCAACTAATGCTTATGACAGCTGAGATCGGCGCCACGACATCTGTTTTTCCCTTCAACGACCGGATGTACGACTATCTGTCAGCTACGAAACGCAAGGATATTGGCGACTTCGCCCGATCCTATGCTTCGGAGCTTCGCGCAGACCAAGGAGCTGAATACGACCAACTGATTGAGCTGAACCTCTCTGAGCTTGAGCCTCACATCAACGGCCCTTTCACTCCTGACCTGGGTACTCCTATCTCCAAGTTCAGCCAAGCTGTTAAGGAGAACGGCTGGCCAGAGGAGCTCAAGGTCGGCCTCATTGGTTCCTGCACAAACTCTTCTTACGAAGACATGTCCCGTGCCGCTTCAATCGCCCGTGACGCCCTCGACCATGGAATCAAGGCCAAGGCCGCCTTCACTGTGACTCCTGGTTCTGAACAGATTCGAGCCACTATTGAGCGGGATGGCCAACTCAAGACGTTTGAGGAATTCGGCGGCATTGTCCTAGCCAACGCCTGTGGACCTTGCATTGGTCAATGGGATCGACAAGACGTAAAGAAGGGCGAAGCCAACTCTATCCTGTCCTCTTACAACCGAAACTTCACTGGGCGAAACGATGGAAATCCTGCCACCCACTCTTTTGTTACCTCTCCCGACCTCGTGGTGGCTCTCACCATTGCTGGAAGCCTGCACTTCAATCCCCTTACTGACACGCTCAAGGACAAAGACGGCAAAGAGTTTAAGCTGAAGCCTCCCACGGGAGATGGCCTTCCTGTCCGCGGCTTTGATCCTGGAAATGACACTTATCAGGCACCCCCAAAGCAGAGAGATAGCGTTACCGTCCAGGTAGCCCCTACGTCTGACCGTCTGCAAATTCTGGAACCTTTCCAACCTTGGGATGGAAAGGATGCCAAGGATGTTCCCATCCTCATCAAGGCGAAGGGCAAGACCACTACAGACCATATTTCAATGGCTGGTCCTTGGCTCAAATACCGTGGTCACCTTGATAACATCTCCAACAACATGCTGATTGGCGCTATCAATGAAGCAAACGATGAAGCAAACAAGATCAAGAATTGCACAACTGGTGAATGGGATGCCGTCCCGGCTGTTGCCCGCGACTACAAGAAGAAGGGTATTAAGTGGGTGGTTATTGGTGATTGGAACTACGGCGAGGGAAGCTCACGTGAACATGCCGCGCTGGAACCCCGTCACCTTAATGGTCTTGCGATTATCACCAGAAGCTTCGCTCGTATTCATGAGACAAACCTCAAGAAACAAGGGATGTTGCCTCTTACGTTCGCGGATCCCGCCGACTACGACAAGATCAAGCCTGATGACAAGGTAAGACGAATGGCTATTTCTCAAAAAGTTCGACTCTGTCCTCACTGCTAACGTTGTTTTAGGTCGACATTCTCTGCACCCAGCTTGCTGTAGGCAAGCCAATTACCATGGTTGTTCATCCTAAAAACGGCCAATCATTCGAGATTGCCTTGCAGCACACGTTCAATGAGCCGCAAATCGAGTGGTTCAAGAACGGTAGTGCTCTGAACACGATGGCCAAGGCTGCCTCGAACTGAACACGGCTGTACATGCACAAGAGATAAGCATAACGAAAAAAGTATCCTCTTAGGGCAGTCACTTGACAAGATTGCGTTCTGCACGCAGATGAGACGGTCAAATAAAAGAGGCTATAAGGAGGCGATGATGAAAACACTTCTGGTATCTTGTAATTCCATATGTAGTTTGTACAAAACTGAAATGCTCTTGTTAAGACTTTCCAATCATTTGGTTCTTAATTTGGCGCATTCATCAATCTGCAATTTAAAATTCCCTTTGTTATACCGAGAATGTATCACTTATGAAGTGCTGTGTATAAGTAAAGTAAAGCCTATATAGAAACATCTCTCCTACTTATGTTCTCTTCGCGTCGTTCTTAAACAGATTTCACTAGACCTTGGAGCATATACGGAAGTACTCAGCCTTATTTCTATCCTCATTGTAGTCTAGTGGACACTTGTCAGCCAATTGCACTGAGCTGCAATTGCCGCTGCTTAGTAACCTGGCTCCACTGTCTTAACTACTAGTTCCCAACCAGACATTATCAGACAGCGTCAAAGCCAAGGAAGAATTCTCCCGCATTGGTCTGGCAACGACATACATACATATATCTCGTGAAGAGCGCCGGTTTGAATACAGAGCACCTTTTTCCAATATCAAGTTCTATTCCAGGACATCTTCGGTCTGCCGTGTACGAGATTTTGTTCCCAGGACTTGAACGAAATGGGTATTCGAAACAGTCGCACAATCACCAAGACAAGACGGAAGACAAGGTACGGCGGTATTCTGTGTATTTTTTTAAACGCGCCAAACTGATTTCCCAAAAGAGATGTCGATCAAATAAAGGCAGATCTCCTGTCTTCCAGGCATCTTGAAAAGTTCAAAGATAGCAGAAATCCCGAAGATTTGCCCGGACTTGGTCGAAATTACTGCATTGAATGCGCAAAATGGTTCGACACAGAGACGACACTAAAAGCGCACAGACGTGGCAAGCCACATAAACGCCGGTAAGTGGCCAGGAGTATTCTGTAACCCATCATGTTATCAGATAGGTGTGAACTCATAATCGTACTAAATACTGATGCGAGTGTTGCAGAGTCAAGCAGCTTCGCGAAGAGCCCGACCCAGACCCTCGCCGAATTCCGGGTGCGCAAGCAGCGCCTCAAACAGTTGGCCAACAACACGATTCGGAAACCGTGGACGCGACATATATGGAAGTAACTACGTGATAGCAAAAAATGACTCCCATTAAATAAAAAAAGTACGTTGCCATTATAGCCCATCTTCGCTTGTCTGTATCTCGGTATCCCCAATGATTGATGTCGTATATTTTTCTCACAATCGTTGAAAGCAGAATGCGAGATGAAAAAAAAAACCAGCGCTTTACTCTTTCCTCATATGGCAGTTCGTCCCCGACCGCCCAATAAACTGCCCCTTCCACCTCTGGTTCGTCTATTTGCTGCTCCTGTGGTCGATGACCCTCTGGCAAACGGGAGGCGGGATTGTCGATTTGCAGCAGGTGTAGGCTTTGTTCTAGTCTTTGTGGACGTCGGTGGATTGTCGACAAATGAGGTATCGGTAGTCCTAATATCGTGTTCAGCGTCACAACTCTAGAATGGTGGATGGGATGTCCGGTAGGACGGTTTAGCGACTGACATGAAAGTCGCTTCAACCTCGGTGCCAATCCCGTTCGAGGTCTCAAATGACGTTTCTGGTCTTCGAATTCGCCCAAAAGACTCGGAGATAGGGCCCTGCGTTGCGCAATCGAATTAGATGAATAATTGCTACGATTGAAACAGAAGGAGAAATAAAAGCTTTTTACCTCGGGAAAATCGACACAAAATGCGTTCATATTCATTCCGTAGAGAAAACTTGCAAATGATTCGCTGAATCGAGACAAGCTTTCATGCATGAGCTGAAAGTGCATCATATTGGCCTCGAGATCCGCCATGGCATCCGAGAGCTCGGCAAAGGCTGGCTCGAAAGTGTTGAGGGGGAAAGATGGTGCATCCTTGCCGGCATCGCGAGCGGAATCTCGAAAGGATGATCTTGAGGATGGCCGAAGCGGGGTCGTTGGTCTAGAGTGTCGCGTTTGCGAGTTGGATCGCTTCTGACCCCGGGCAGGGCCATCGTGATGTGATCCGCCGAATTCTTGCATGTTCGAAGAGCGATTCGCGCCTGCGAAAGAGCTGGCGCAAGTCTTGTTACTGTGTGGGTGTGCAGGGCGGATGCGCGTGAAGGTGCTTGGATTGCGATTGGGACGTCATCATCATTCCACGCCCTTCTGAGATTAGTCACTTGCAGGATCAAGTCCTATTGGCCCGCCCACTGAGCACTTCCCCTTGTGCGGCACTCGTTGAGCTTCTCAAGCTCCATGTCCCCCTCAAGCAATGCTCATAGGAACCCCGCCCCGTCTCACGCATCGCCGCCATCTGGAAGTTCATCGTGGACGTCCCTAGTTAACAATACTCGCGGAACCATGTCATGCATATTTTGTCGCATCATCAAGGGTTAGTCGTTTCCTTGCGAAGCCAGTTATGAATCAGTCGCAGTTCAGTCAGCAAGGAGCAAAAGATAGAAAAAATAAAGCTGATGCGGGCGCGCAAAATCGCGGATTCATTAACAGGTGAAATCCCCTGCCTGAAGCTCTTTGAAAGCGAAAAGACGTTGGCCTTTCTCGACATCGGACCTTTGAGCAAGGGTCATGCTGTACGTCCATACACATTACATTGTATTCAATTGGTTTTTTTTTTTTTTTTTTTTGTCTTCTGGTTTTCTTGTTTCTTTCTTTCTTGTATTTTCCCCTTCTGCTTTTGAGGTCTTTGCACCACCGCTTACCGCAGATCTGCGTGTCATTTTTGTTCTGCCTTTTTAGCTCGTTATCCCGAAATACCACGGTGCAAAACTGGCCGATATCCCTGATGATCATCTCAGCGAGATCTTGGTAAGTAGCTTGGACAGAAATAAGCACAAGCCAATTGGTTCCCCATAAAGGTTGTACTTTGACATGGCAAGTGAAGCTGACTGCCGCGTTTATTGAAGCCCACCTTGAAAAAACTCGTCAATGCGACGGGCGCCGTCGACTACAACATCCTGCAAAACAACGGCACCATCGCCCATCAGGAGGTTCATCATGTGAGTGCTTGTGTCCAGTAAATGCACACAATAATGCCCAAGTACCTAGGTCTCTCGACGTACCTTTGCTAAGCACATGACAACCTCTATCCACAGGTTCATTTTCACATGGTTAGTATGCTTTCCTCCCTGCGAAATATGGTCTGCCCACATCTCTTTCTAACCGTGAAACCAGATACCGAAACCCAACCAGTCAGAAGGTCTTGGCATAACTTGGCCATCCACAACTGCCGATATGGACAAGCTCAAGGCTCTTTGTGCAGACATCAAGTCTAGAATGTGACGAGATGCGTCAACGCTCTGACCAACGGATGCACAGTCATCATGTGAATGTCGCGTAGCTTAGCAGGCCAGGAGGACTTGATATTGGTCGTATTTTCTGATGTATCCAAAATATGTGCAAAGATCATGCAAAGAATATTAGGTACCTATGTAATGCATCATGTCTTTAAACGGCATGGAGGGGTCCCACGATTTCTTGAAAGTCATCTCTATCTGTGCCAGCCGATACTAAAAAAGAAAAAAAAAAAAAAAAAAAAGGAAGGAAGGAAGGCTCGAAAGAGGCTCACATTGCACTACTTGATATGGGAATGTATAGTCCAGACCGCATGCCACCACTCTAACCCCTTTTCTATCCACTCAACATACGGAAAGGAAGCGGGTTGCGCGACAGGCAAGGGGCGGTTTCTTACCGCTGTCAGCCGTAAAATTATTGTCAAAGTTATGATGGGTACACTATACATTTCGTAATCCATAAGAGATTAGGGTGACAACAGAGTTTGCGTGCAGAAAGAAGCTCTTGCTCTTTAAGCTGCACCGGATGTGCCGTTTGTTAAGCTGTTCTTCTCCGTGACAGTGTCGCCACTTTTCGCGTCTTCACGTTGGTACCAACTGATGTTTCCGTTGGGGAGGATAATGCCCTGTCTGTCATACAATGAACGGGCTCTGATGAATGGATCGAGACGCCAATACCCATCCCGCAGTTTCGCAGCAATGGCTTCTCGCTCGACTTTGATCTCCTGAGCCCGCACTCCATCTGGGTCATTAATCCATTTTCGCGTGCTGTCTTCAAATTGGGCATATAAGCTTTGTCTCTCCTCTAGAAGACGATTTTTGGTCGCCACATCTTTCATCACGTCGTTTTCGCCTTCGATGGGTTCCGCATAACTATATGTCCAGTCCTCGTCCCCATCGAGATCTTTGATAATTTGCTCGGGCTTGATGAATTCCTCTAGTCCGGCCCTGCCGTTTGTGAAACAAACCTTGGAGGCTACCACTGGGTCAAGCCAGCCGCGAAGGATTCTCCAAATCCCTTGATGATGAGGTCAGTATTATTGTTGATCCAGTCCCAATAAAAAGGAAGAGAACGAACCTTGGAAAACCCATGGCGCATTATGAACCAGAACGACGCCGAGAGACTCTGGGTAGTTCGCCTCAAAACATTGGATCATGAATTTGACAGGGTGATAGTCCATGTTGGCCAATGTGAACCCAGTCATATCGAAAATGATGTTCTGCGACCAACGGTCAGTCGGTTTCAGATCGAGCTTGAGAAATGACGTGAGGCAATACTTGCCGCAGTATCGACCGGAGGCTTCAGAGCGAGACGCGCGGTCTCAATTACATAAATTGTGTACCTCTCCAAGCTCTCCGGAGACTCTTCACCAGCTTTGTGGAGGCGAGCTCTGACTACGCAAATAGGTCTTCCCGCCTTATCCGTTCCATGCAAAAAGCTTTTACCCGCGCGAATTTGCTTCAAGAAGTCACCTCCAAGCTTCTTCACCTCAGGATCATCACTCTTCTCATCAGCTGCAGCGCCGGCCTCCCCATTTTTCATGATGTCTTGGTCAACTTTCATCCTGGAATGTCGCCAATTCATCGCCGAGACGAGCATAACAAGGGCTTGCTCAACGTTCCATTTCCGAGCTCTGAGGAAGCGAAGAATCAAAGCGTCCGGATGATCATGTCTCACCATTGTCCAAAGTGATTCTCGAATATCCTCAGGTTTCTGAGATGCTATAATTTCTTGATATTCCTTGGTCAAGCCGAACTTGTCGTCGTCAATTGAGTCGGAAGATTGAAGACCACCCGATGTCGATGCATCAGGTTGAGAACTTTTGAACAGACCGAAACCTCTCTTCTTCTTGACACCACCTGTGCGCGCTTCCGTGACGGACTTCTCATCTGGTCGGGATGTGTCGGTCGCCGAGACATTTCCGCCATGAATACCGCATACCGTGAAGATTTCATGCCAAAGTTTCCGCAGCTTGTTCTCTTGCTCGAGTGTCAAGTTGCCGTGATGACCAGGAGGAATATCTGAAGCCATAATTTCAAGAAGAGTGGATTCGACGTTGCTCTCAATCTGGCTGGAATCGTCTTGAGCGGAGACACGAGATGCAATGGCAATGGCCGTAGCCAGAGATAAACCGATATAAATGATCGCAGAGTAGGAAATGCAGCTTCGAAAGTTCAATTTAGCGGTAGGGTCGTTTTCACTTGATGATAGAGATGCTGTAAAGGTAAGCTTGTGGCCGAATTCGTTGTGGCTAATCAAGGACGGCTCGTTGTCATCTGAAATCTTTCCGTGACCAGCACTGGTATCGGATGGTGCGGATTGGTGGATCAGCAACGGGCCGGCAGGTCGTGTTTTAGAATGCACGGTCCGAATGATGGACGGGAATCCGATCCGTAAGTGCCGGCAGAGAACCCCAGCCCTAGAATATGCGACTCTGGAAATTATAGTCCAGGATGGAAAGGCTATGTCGGGTGTTGTGCGAGTTGCAATGACGCAAACGAATGAGCAGCACGTCATGGACAGCTACCGCAGAACGGCGGATTGGAGAACTTTTAAGAGGCAGGATTCGTTTCTATTTGTCACAGGTTTGAGTGTAGAGCCAATAGAAGATTAATTGGACAACACAAGATACTGCAACTATCAAGCGACGTGTGAAAGAGCCGCCCTCCTGCGGGGAGAGTTGAGAAGAAATGACGCAGGAGAGAAGGATGATGCTAGGAAGTGGATGAGAGAAATGAACAATAGAACTACTAACAATTATCCACTTTAAAGTAGTTTCTGTTTTACATAATACTTACTAATGAATCATGTTTCCAGTCTTTTAAATATATTTTTCATACCTTAATTTGACTAACATTGAATATATAATAATTTAATTATAAAATACAACTTACAAGAAGAAATAATACAAAAGAATATTATTACTAAATAATAAATTAATAGTAGAAAAAAAATAGAATCATTGTCTTTATTCTAAGTAATGTACTATAAATTTCATTAAATTATATATAAAATGAGAAATGATATCGTTTACTAATATTAGAACTTTCATTAATCTGCTATAAACATGATAAAGTGTGCCGCAAGGTCTTCGTTTAGACAACAAGTCCTTGATGATGTGACAGGTCACATGCCTTAGCGACGACGCCAGTGTGCTTGTTGTCAAAGCAGGCTGGAAACCAATGCGGGGCTGATGACGGCGCGCTATGAGTGTGGCAACCTCATAAAGCCATGCCCATTATAAAACTGCACAGCACACAAAGCACATAATCCGACAAACCGGCAGAAGCCATTTCAAAGGACTTTGTAAAAGCGAGACTAATCCTCGTAAGGCAAGACTAAAGTACCCCGAAAAAAAAAAAAAAAAAAAAAAAAAAAAAAAAAAGAAGTTTAGACCAGGTACCAGATCTGAATGAAAGAAAAATTCCCCAGCAAGATCGCGATCACTGGCAGGGCTGCAGCACCTGAAAGCTATCTAATTCAGAGACTTGATCAGGAATAACAATGCCCGCATACGTTGGCACCACGCTCTATGGAGGCGCTATTGTCTGCGATCTTCCTGAGAAATTCGCCGATGTTAGGTGCGTTGCAGGTGCTCGAGTTGGAGCTGCCCTCCCCGGCCAGCCGACGTTGGTGTCTGACCTGACGGGGCCATGGCGCATGTAGTTCGGCAATCTCCTCTGGTCATTGCTGACGAGAAGGAAATTCCAAAGTAAACTTCGTCAAGTGCCCGATAACCAGGAAGTCTGGATCGACAAGGAAGGGTTCACAAGCATCATTTTTGACATCACCGAACGAGTCGGTGGACCGGGCAATGGACCCGAGATAGACGGTCGTGCCATGACAACGCATCTCGAGGACATGGTAGGCCCTGACATTGACACGGTGAAAATCTGGAACACCGCAGAAACCGAATTTTCTCGTCTCGAGTACGTATTCTCCACATTCCAAGCCATCTACTACGTTGTCGCAAATAAGGCGGGCATGGCACAAAACTCATCCAACTTCCCACCTCCCCGCCCCCTCCAGGGACTAACCATGCATGAATGGCCTATACAGATCAAAACAACCCGCATATACTCTTATCGCGACACAAACGCCCAAAGTAGGAGATCCGCGCGGTTCGGCATCGGCACCAGACTTTACAGCAATCATCATGACCCTATTGCGTATAGAGAGATACAAGACCGATATCTTGATAACGATCAATGTTCCGCACATAAAGGGAGAATACGACGAAGACGATGTGGATCTTGAACTCGGCAAACAAGGTAAACTGATTGGAGACGCCGTGGAGTATTCGGCTCGTATTTGGGAGACGCTTAAAGTCAAAGATTGGGGTCTCTTTGGGGAGTCTTGAGCTACCTGCTGCCAAATAATGCAGGTATTTGAATAGGGATGATTGGCGAATTGTTTCAAAAAAAAAAAAATACCATGATCCAGCTTGACATTGAGCTTATACCTCGACATGCCCATTGTAACAAGTAGATTTCACAGTGAGGTGAAGGCATCTCATTCCTCAAGGATCCTGTCCTTGGTAGCTATTCGAGTTGCAGGACTAGCCTTGAGACATCACTAACATGTAAATGTGGTGAATCCCCCCCCCCTCCGCCTTCCTTTTCTGAGGGCATTGAAAAACGATCGAGAAGATCCTAACATGTCTATCGCCACAAAGCTCTGCGCTAGCGAAAGAGTCCTTAAAAGTGAAAAGGGGTTTCCAAGCAACTAGACCCCGTAAGTAAAGCAAAAAAAAATCTCTAGACCCAGGAGAGTCCATCGTTTGCGCTTCACGCACCTCGCAAATATGGAATGAATCGAATTTGCCTCATGGACAGCTTCTGGGTGAGGCAGCAAGTGACACTGGATGCGATGATGTCTTGAATTATTATTTCCAGACAGACCGTGGGGTCATGAGTCGTAACTCGGCCAGCTATCTTGATAAAGGGCGGTGGCCGGCCATTTGGTTGTGCGTCATAGAAAGCTTTCAAATCCTATCATATACGAGTTTACAGGATCAATCACGCCAGGCTCTGGCCATGAAGAGTGGGAAATCTCGCGGCACAAGAAAACATACAAAACAAAGAACTGCTTATTGGTAGTCTTCAAGGGGGATATATATATATATATATATATACATGTTTTGAAAGATGAATCGTGTTGATCCTGGCAAATATTAGAAGCAGAATAAACCATGCTCTCTAAGCTCCGAGGCCCATATCGCTCCGCGATGTTTCCAGGCCAAGGCCCTGATCGGACTTGCGAAGTCAATGATCAGCAAGCTTCAGCACGGCAAGTCCTGTGTCTGAAGTTGGCGGATCCGGACCGTCTATGAGCATATTCCTTCAAAACCCTTGGGCGCTCATGTAGACAAGTCGATGCCATAGGTGCCGGAAGTAGCTTGAAATATAGCACTCTCCCGGCTGGGTCACCTATCGAGGCTATACATTCTTCTTTCTGACTGAGTCGGCAGTCGTGTCGACTTTTGTGCCATGCCTGATCGCCTGTACGCAACATGGTTGTTGGAGTTGGCGCGTGCAGGACGCCGCTCCGTAGGAGTTTGATCTTCGCACTTCGAACTCGTCCAGCTCTATGCAAATAAATGGCAGGTCTGCGAGGTCCGCTGTTAACTGACCTCCTGACCGTCGACGCCATCTTGTCCCTTCTTCGCAGCCCATTTCTTGGCAATGATTCTTATCAAATCCTGTTGCAAGACATTCGGGTTTTCTCTCTTCACCAGCATCATCTGCTCCCTAACAAACAGCTGATACGGACTTTGAACTGCCTTCTCGTTGTTGTTTTTGCTCCCACGTGGTGCAGGCCTGATCTGCTCGAGCTTGCTCTTGCAACTTCCGCAACGATGGCGTTCAACGTCAATACTTTTGGAATGTCGTTTGTACTCCAAATGACATGAAACACACTGCCATAGATATTTGAAGTCAATCTCGTACGAGTGCTTTGTTGTGACACGAATACCCCGATCGCCAAAGATGAGCGAGCATTTCGCAGCCCAACTCTTGAAGTCTTTGCCGTGCGGGTTCTTGACAATACCGCTTATCATAAATGTTGCCAGATGACAGAATTCGTGAGCCAAAACGTTGAGAAGCTTGACTTCAGTGTCAATAACCTTTTCAGCGAGATCGATTGACGCGTGATGTTTGAAGTCCTCATGCAAGACTTTTCCGTCCGACTGTTTCTCTCGAACTGTCTCCCGCCGCCAGTTGGCGCGTCCTGCTGTCGTGTTGAGGCTTTTCGTCCAGTTCAGTTGCACACCGCCCGTAGCCTTGGTCAGCTCGGCAATTCGCCCCTTTGTTACTTTTTCATCCAGTTCGGAAAGAAATGCCACGGCCACAGACTGTCTTGCTGCTTGCAAGCTTTTCTTGCTCAGCTTTGCCCAACCACCATGTTTTTGGTCCTTCAACGAAGGCGCACGAAGCGATTGTGGGACAAGGCTGTCACTGTCACAACAATCAATAAGATCTTGCATCTGTCTCTGATTGTCGCGAAGCGTCAGAGTCGAGTTCAGACTCGTTATCTTACGGCCGGAAGGTGAGAAGGAATCAGAACTGCTATCCGTATCACTAGCGTAGCTCGGATCGGATCGCGGAGAAGATGTCAAGTTCATCTTATCCCACATCTCGACAATATTGTCAACTTCGTTATGCGATGCACTCAGTTCTTCTGTTGACATAATTATTGAGTCGAGCGGACCACCCTGGTTTTGGTGGGGTTTTTTGTTTGGAGCCAGAGCGATGGCATGAACAGATTCCATAGGTTCACCCTCGTCAACATCTGTGGATTCGGAACAGCTCGATAATGTTGGAATTGGTAGTTCTCCTGGCATATCTTGGTGCTTATGCGCCACGTCATTGCTTAAAGAGCCTAGCGATGTCGTTGTTGTATCGGCGCTCGAAGATATCGTTGTCATGGTGTTTTCCAGTGCAGAGCTTTCATCAAATGCAAGATCCTTGACGAAATCTTGCTCTTGGACTATTTGTTGAAGAGCTGATGTCTTGAGCGACGCGCTCTTTGTGCCTTTCGATATAAACAAGGGGCGAGAGCCGAGTGTGCCGGCTGTGATACCACTGCAGATCGGTTTGCCGCTTCTTCTGGGAGTTTGAAACGTCATCTCAGGACGATTCCATCTTGAGGACTTGCTTGGCGAAACACTGGCATCGTCCTGCTCAAACTCGGTAAACAATCCCAATTTGGCGGGTGACTCTCTCATAATCTTTTGGTAGCGGGCCTGAGACCCATCTTCATCTTGCCGATTCCATGGCTGGAATAGAATGCCGGTCTCCTGGTTGGTGCCTCCCAAACGTCGGATTTTGTGAATGCATCTCGTTGGTGTACCAGGCTTTAAGACGAGATTCTTTTTTAGTCTCATAGTGGCCGCAGCCGCATCATTCGAATGCTGAACGTCCGAGAATATCTGACCTCCGTGTTTCGAAGAATCCACCTCCGCTGGTGTATCATCGTCACCAAGTGTGTGTCTCGTCAGCCGAGCCATGACGAAGGGGAAATTGTTATGCGCTGTCTTGCCAAGCGGTCAAGAAAGGAGAAAAATAAGTCAAAGACTTGAACCAGGTTCTGATGCTAATTCAAAAAGAAGAAGACTTGAACTCGGTGAGGTGCAAAATATATTTTTTATTTTAATTCATATGGTATGGTATGGTTTGGTTTGGTTATGCTTTTTCGTGACGGACATGGTGAAGCAAGGGTCCAGATGTTCAATCTGCCGACTTCGGCCGTTGCCGCAGCAACGACGAAACCTAGGGGAGTGAGGCTGTGTGGTGGAAGTCCACTACTTGTTCATTGGCCAATGAAACAAATACATTGCCACAAGGTGCTACCCACTCATCAAGGCATGGGTGATTTCCAATCTCGTTTGCAATTCGGTAAGTTGCAACCCAACAGCTCGTCGCTTCCAGCCCAATAATAGATGGAAGTAGTCTGTGGAGCTGGATCCAGGCATCAAAGAGCTCTTGTCAAAAGACTGGCTCTTTTTTTTTTTTTTTTTTAAAAAAAAAAAAAAAACAGGGCCGCCTCCGACTGGGCTATACAACGCGAGGAGATGACGCCTTGCTCGGTGCTCATATTGCTGTCGACACTGGCTCTTCCCATCGTGAACACGATTTTAGGGCTATGAGGCTGAATCTGGGACTGCAGATATCATGAGGGCTGTTCGACTCTACTCTCTAGATTTTTTTTGGAAATTCAGACAGTCTTGTTATCGCGGCAATACCCGTGCCCCCACCACGGTATTTCGGCCACGGCAACAGAACGCCCTTTCTTACACGCGTTGTTCTCAGGAAACTTGGCTCAGTTACGTGTGGTTAAATTTTGATCTAGATTTATGGCGCGCATTCAACGCGCGTTCGACACCACATTCCTCCCGTCAAACCCGTCACAACACGACACCTCTTTTCTACATTGTAGAACTCTTCCATCGTCAGTCCTACAGTCTTGACAACTTTCGTCTACTCTGATATACATATGTACACATTCTCATGGCTTCTCGTGCCGGTTCTACTTCCAAAAGTCAGCGCAAGACTCCCAGATCAGGACCATTACCCAGCTTTTAAAAGGGCCAGGCGCTTTGGATTGTGCTCTGAGGGGAACTAGCGGAGCCAACAACGGCACAACTAGTGGATGAGCTACCAATACGTTTCCGCTCATGAGCCCTCCATGCAGGTGTGCCTGCCGGATACGCGTTATTTTGACTCGCGACTGTTACGAGTTACTCGCAGAAGCTGAGCGTACTATCGCGGTGTCTTTTCATGTACACAATAAGTGCCAAGTCTTACGTTGGCCATGTTCAAAAGTTTGTCAATTACATCGTGCCGCTTATTCCTGTCGTTCTGAGACCCGAAAACACCTGAACCAGTAATTGCGATACCACGACCAGAGCATCCGCTATTTACATTCTCATGTATTGGTTGGCACGATAAGTATCCCGACGGACTCGCAGATGTGGGTGCGTACAAGGCAGAGGGCAAAGCCTTTGGTAGCGCTCTTATTGTTGACAGAGGAGTCTCGCGTGGAGAGGCAAGTCGATTTTGTTTTTTTTTTTTGTTCTTTGATGTGCTGATACGATGTGATACGTTTTCAGCTCCCAGTGTCAATGTTCAGTGGCTTTCACTCAAATTAAAATGGAAGAGAAGAGCGTGGGGCCTGCTAGGAACATAATTGCAACAGCTCACGGACTTTCTAGAGGGAGGATACAAGTGGGAGAATCGTCATTTCTCCTATGCGCTGGTCAGGATAATGCGTGTCACCACAATGATTACGATGCGAGAGCATATCACTACGTCGACCGCGGTCCCTGCGAGAGGTCTCTTCTTGAGATAAAAACTGAAGTTAGGCGGGTTAGGTTTTGATCCCCCTGGACTTGACGATATTTCTCATGATGTCATCGGTACACTGGGACAACCGACATTAGATCATTCTAGTGTGAGTTCAACAGAGAGAGAAGCCACGGTAAAGAATCAGCGGGCTCCGGAAGAAAAAGGGAAGGCGAACGATGAAAAGAAGAGGCGGGTGAAATGCCGCGTTCATTTAGCAATACGGGTAGGTTTTAGGTTGGAATATACTTGTTGCGCTTGCGACTTTGGTTATTGAATCTAGGTAGTGTTCCAATTAGGCTGCTACCGCCATATCGACGTCTTTTGTGTCACCTGTTTCCACCACAAAGATAAAATGAATAGCTTAGACACACACGTATCATGGGTCGTAGATCATTTCGAGATCTTTCATTAATCTAAAGCGCGAAATGAAATGTCCAGAGTTACGCAAACCCTTTTTCTCTTTCTTGTCCACTACAGGGTACACATCTGGGATATGACCAAACAATACATAAGAACAATACAATATGACGCGAACTCTCGCGTGTGTCCTAGCAGGATTTCCTTGCTTGCCGTGAGCAGATTCGTAAAATGGGGGCAGCCGGCTCCCAAAATGCTATGCCCTGGCCCGACAGACAACGCTGAAGTCGTATGCCACGTGAATTTATTGCTATCCTGGGTGCGGGAAGAGGCGCTGGATGTAGTTTGATAATTTCCTCTAAAGAAAGTTGTTCAAATGCCTTGATGTATTGAGACTATTGTTACAATTCTCACCGCTTTTACATTTTTTTTTTCATGCTTCCACTGCTTTTATGTTGATAATAATCGTGATGACAAAAGCAGTGAGCAGATACTTGGGCGATATTGCATGTTCACTAAAGCGTGCATTGTCTGATGGTGCCCCGAAGTACCAACGGACCCACGATACATGCCAGCCGGTATCAAACTGCAGACCAGAAAGTGGGGCGATCCGACCAGACGCTTGCGGGAAAGCTGGGGTACCTCCACCCCCCGCCGGCAGAGCTACCATCATCATCATGCAATGCTTCAAAAACCACCACATTTGACCGTCTGTTATCGGTATCGTATATACGACTCATAATCTTGTGCATCTAATTCCCCACTGGATTCACGTTGTGAACGAACATTGTGTCGACCCCGCAATACCAAACACTCTGCGAGAAGCAATCAAGCATCATATCCTCTGCCATTCATCATGGATCCTCTTGCCGATTCCCCAGGTGGCGGGAACAAGGCGACTCTAGAACAGCATGCTCGCACACAGGAAACACCTACAGATTCCAGCACTCCGAATAACTCTGGCCAAGATGCAGCACCCAAGAAAACGCCGTCGTTAGGCAACATCGATATATCAGCCCGTCGACAGAGCTTCGCCGAGAATCTTCGAAATGCTCCCCAATCCCCACGTCATCGACATCCTTCATTCACCCAGGCTGCCGTTCAGGAGCTTCTGAACCATCCTCCAGCCGGACAACGACATACAAATTCTAAATTTTTCGGTCGAGAATGGGGTGAGATTACCATAGGCGAACTCGTTTCTCCAGAAGATGTGAAATGGATCGATATGGATGGTAGTGTAGAAGATGCCACCAAGGTGAGTATGCTCAAGATGTGAAGGAAGCACACCCGCATATTTTGCTCAACACATGTTCAAACTTGCGTTGATAATTCTCATATGGGGGAATGACGATTAATTCTATGACAGATTCTCTTGAAAACCTCGACAAACGTCGTTCTCGTGCGCGATAAGCTCTCGGATCGCGCTGCCACCGCGACTTTTGACTATTCAGACTTGAACGCATACCTGTTGCTCGTTGTCGGTCTTTCCAAGCCAGAGCCAGAGCACCTTGAACTGTACAATAACATAATACTTCAAGCAAGAGAAGGCCACAGCATCACGCTCCGCCAGATACAGCCTCTCTGTAGACGAGAGCCCTTGGTTGAGGTTCCATCAACTGGTAACTTGGCCCAAGCTATCGAGATCTTGGGCAGCGGCATCCATCGCTTGCTTGTGAAGAATTCACATGGCGATGTGGTGGGCATTATGAGCCAGCTTCGTATGGTGGACTTTTTCTGGAATGAAGGCGTCAACTTTCCCACCATTGACCGCTTGTATCCCGTTGTGCTACGGGATTTGGGGATGGACACCCGAAAAATTGTTTCTGTCACGTCAGTTTACAACCAAAGCCTCTTGAATTCTCTGTCCTTCTCCCCCCTCCCCCGGCACTCTGTCCTCTACTATGATTACTGATTTCAGGCTCGTACAGATCAGATGCCCCTCTTTCAAGTGCACTGACACTGATGAATGATGAAGGACTAACTAGCATAGCTGTTGTTGACAACGGCCAAAATGTTGTCGGCAACATCTCGACAAAAGACGTTCGCCATTTGACAACGACATCAAGCGCTCCGTTACTGAGCGACTCTTGCATGCATTTTTTGTCTGTCATCCTAAGCGAGCGAGGCGTTGAGAAAGGACGCGATGCATTCCCTGTCTTCTACGTCACACCACTATCGACGCTGGCTCATGTCGTCGGAAAACTCACCGCTACAAGATCCCACCGCATGTGGATTGTAGAGCCAATTTCTCCCTCGCCATCGGTTCCTGTTACCCCGATGATGGGCCCCCAAGCTTCGACGGCTCCCACCACCGCCATGCCAGGCGCTTGTCTCTCTGGGAAGCTTATTGGTGTTATATCTCTGACTGATGTACTGAACATATTTGCAAAATTTGCCGGCTTACATCCGGCAGACCCTGGAGAGCAGAGAGCAAGACGGAGACGTAGTTCGAGCGGATCGATTCGTCCAAGTCTGGACTCATCAAGGACCAGCATTGATTTTCGGAGATGAGAGATCGTGTGGTCAGTTTTCTTTTTTTCCAAAAATAAATAAATAAAAAAAATTAAACAGTACACCTGTGGAAAGGCAATATGCAGCCTCCAAAAACCGTAGACCCCAAACCCTCCTGGCTGAGTTTTAATGGCCAACCAGGCGGCAACGTGAAGTGCATTCAATCTTGGCAAGACGGCAACCACTGCGCATGACTTTCCGGCGTATGATCCTAGAACAAGAAGTCCCTGTCATTCCGTTTCCTGGCTTCACGATAGCTAGGCGAGAGCACATTTTCTTTTGATGCGACACGGCGTCTCATGTTGGGCATCGAAAAATAATAAAAAATGCCGTGCATGCAAGACGTGTTTATTTCGTTCATGGAATCCCAGCACAGACAAGGTTCTCACATGATACTTGAACAGATCTGCGTGATGACTGACGTGATGTAGTAGCCATTACGGTCTGGCGCCAGGCTGGTGTACAGTGGTGTACACCCCGTGCTGACATGGACTTTGAGAATTGTTCATGAAGCAGACGAAGACGAAGACAGACTCGGTGAGAATATGCTGATGCATGCTCGACATTAATGTGGGGTCAAGAACGGAACGCTTGCATCTCATATTGCTGTCTTCCAATAATATAGCACAATCGGAGTGTTGGTAGTTTACATTAGTAGTTCATCTAAAAAATCGTCGAGTCTAATTAATCGAAACCGATTTCCCCATTTCTCCGTCAAGCCTGACTTGCGCCAGCGAGAGGAGAGACTCAAATTCCATGATACCACTTCAACGTGCCAGCCCATCCGTAGTGCTCGTTCAGCATACGTGAAAAAGCCATCCGAGTACTTGGCAGGCTGAGCATCGCCCGTGGCTAGCACAAGAGTACCTGGGTTTTCAAAATACTCCATGACTGATTCTGCGATTCGCGTCTGCAGCGTCTCGTCCACTAGATCTTCCATGAAGCGAGCGACAGTGTGTAACGCAGCCATCCGGTCTGGGGTCCCACCACCCCGTCCTTTGTTACTCATGGTGTAGTTTATTGGGCCCCTTGCTTCAGCAATGAGACGTCTCTCTCTGAGATCAACACGATAGCCCAGCTTTCGGAGTTCTTGAATAAAGCGGGGCTCGTGTCGGTCAGGAAGAACAGAGCAACCCGCGTTGAGCGTCATAGTCCTTCTGTTGCGAACGAGAATTTCGGTGAGAAATTGTAGATTTAATTGTGGCAACGGCAAGAATCGTGAGTGCTCCTTGAGGGAGTACTTCTGTCGTAGAGCGTGCTGAAAACTGATATTGATGTTGGACATGTCTAGAAAGATGTGGATTCCATTGAGCGCGACGGAGTGATTATAAGCCTCTATACTAACGTCTCCTGCTCTAAGAGGCAAAAGCCGCACTGATAGTGCCTCGTGTTTCTGATCCAACGATAGTTTTTTGCCGAGGATGGAGACGATTCGACCTCGATCAGCCACTTTATAAGAAAGTATTTCGGTATTGGCCTTTGTTTGAAACGGGTCATCGCAAAGTAGATCGATGGAGTCCCACTCCGACTCTGAAGACTGATTGGGGGTATAATCAACCTGTTTGAAAGGGGCTTTTCTCGAACCATAACTGAGATCTGCGCAATCGCTCAAAGGCGGAGTCGGCAGTCGTGAAATTGGCAGACTAGAGCGCACGTTCGATTCTGTCGCTTCAAAGTGTACAAGACTTGTCCCTCTTGGCTGGCTGGGAGGTAGTTCTGTGCCATATGTTTCGCCAGTCACAAGCGTTTGTGGGGTTTGCAGGGATTCAGTTCTGCTCAAAAGGACATTAGGATGCGGCTTGGAAGAATGTTGCCAAAGCTCCCAACGCACTTTTTCAAAGTCTCCGAGCTTGACGTCGGTACCAGAACCTGGTTTCGAAGCCTTGATTTGTAGATCAAGGCATTTGCGATTTGTGTTATCAGTCGACGCATCGATGTGTCCCTGTTGACTTGAGCAACTGATTGGATCGTCGCGATATAGTTTTCGGAAATCGCCCAGCTTCGGCCGAGAGTTTGAGGCAGCGCACCCAATGGTTTTCATTGTCATGCTGCAACGTTTCAAAGTGTTGCGAAAGTTGGTCTCCGTCGCAGCAGCATCACATGGGGGAAGTCCTCGAGACTTCTCCCAGCGATGCTCGTATCGTCGAGGTTCGGATTGATTCGCGTGTCTCATAAGTTGCCCAGAAGATGGTTTCCACAAATTCTCAGCAAGTCCATAGATGAACTGAGATTGCGTATGGCAGATTCGAACGATGATAGTTCGGGGACGGTCACCAAACAACAAATTATGACAGTCGTAATGATGTTCTGACCCACGGGCAGTCGATAAATGCCAATCGCTAGATTTCAGAATGGTTTGACAAAGGGAAAATTGAGAGAGAAAGGAGAAAGAAGAAGGTAAATCGAGTCGTAAGTCTTGAAAGCAATGATAATACACGGCAAGAAATAGCGCAAGTATGGCTCATCATTGCTAAGAATGATCACAACTCTCCGCCATGATAGACAATGGAGGCTCGAAGTGATGGCAGTTTAACAAGCTGCAAACTCCCATGACTCGACAAGTGTGAAAGACACGGATTGAATTTCGCTGCTAACACATAACCAATCGTGCTAAATCGCGGCCTGAGCGACTTTTTCATCAAAAGAGGCGACTGAATTAACGAGAAGGTCCTACGCGAAGTCCGATGACGGGACCGCATCATGAGGTCATGGTGTCATGGTGGGTCCGGGGGAGAGAACCCGTTGCTTACGTACACACTTGCTATCTCCCTTGGCCTTGGCCTCCCCCTTGTAGAAACGAATTAACCGGACGTTCCTTTGTTTGACAATGAAGCCCTGCCGGCCATTCCTTCCGTCATTTCTTAGCGTCAAAAGGTTTCTCGATTGCAGTACGGTCTATCGATTCAATAATTGTCAATAATAGTAATAATACTAATAATACTAATAGTGTTTTTAACTGGACATAATATGGACAGCAGGAATTGAGAAATCGCTTTCACGACGTAGCAGCGTCGAAGCATGTGTTGCCAGGATCGTGATTTGGTTATAACAAATAGCCCGTCTACTCTCGACTTGGTTTGAGCCTTTTGAGGCAACTCTTGTTTCGCCCATCTACTGATCGCAAGAAGAAACCGCACCCTCAATGCCCCAGTATTGATCAGCATTGAATGTCGCCATGTCTTTCTTTTTCCACAAATCATTGAAAGCCGAGAACAAGAAAATGCTTCCCGGATTGCTACCAAACTGTTGCTTGATAGAATGCAGAGCCAGCTTCTGGTTTTCCAAGCTTGGAATTGCCCTTCCGTTCGACGCACCCCTCGTTGGCCAGCCAGTTTCAGTTACAACAATCTTCTTGTCAGGGCTAGAGATGGCGGATCTGACGTTTGATATGGTTCTCTGCAACCATCGTCCGGACTCCTCTGCCCCAACGGTGCTGTCGAAGAAGGCATGCGCATTTATGGCGCAATAGTCCGACTCGTTGCAAAGTTCGGGATGGGCAACGACGGCGATGAAGGTATCAACTGCTACCACCGGCCCATTGTACCCTGCTGCGCGTAGGATTGACCGAGCTCTTCTCAGGGCCTGTATGATCTGCCCAGGCGTCGCTTGGCCATTGTTCACCAGCTCGTTTCCTACGCTGACTGTGTGGACTATATTCCAGTCACCGTTGATCCCGGCGATGATGTTGTCGGCTTCCTCTTGCACGGCAGATGGTTTCCAAATGCCCAGAAACAGCTTCATGCCGTGCGCCTTTGCAGCCGAATAGACCATGGGAACCTGGTTGCAATCGGTTCCGTAGATACGGATCACAGAGTATGAGCCTGCCATTCTCCTGAAGTCGTCATCTATATCTTGTTGGGATTTGCAACCTTGGTCGGCGCGATATGGCGTGTAAGATACTCCAAACCGGTCATATGTATCCTTGTTGCCACCAGCAGGACGATAGGGCGCTACCACGTTGTCGGTTGGTTGTGGCCCAGCTGTTTTCACCGCAGTCGTTGTCTCTTGTGGCCCGGCCGGGAGAGGAAGTATCCCACCTCCATTCTGGGATGGTAGCTTACTATGACCCGGGATGAGAAGTGTCTTCGTGCAGAGAGGTGTCGTCGTGTGGCTGGTTGCAGTCTCCTTTGTCACGGCAGTGGGAGCCAAGCTGGTCGGCAATAAGAGGACGTTCTCCGTGGCAGTCCCAACCAGCTCTCCTGCTTCATTCACCCACTCAATCACTTCCTGCACACGCATTGCCGAGGTTACGTCCTCATCGTAAACAATGATGTCAAGGCCATAAGGGATAATTTGACGCTCTTGATGAAGCCGAAGCTTTCCTAAAGCCAGAACATTAGTCAAATGAGGACACGAAGTAGGGAATGCGATCTTGTTTTCTGCTCTAACCTGCTGGTTGTCCGGCGCTCAATGGCGCCAGCACAAGAGAACAAATAAGCCAGGTTCTCAACGACATTGTCCGCCCTCTTCTAGGCTTCTTGCTCGCCCAGTCCAATGTTTGTTCTGATTCCAAATTCAGTTGTTTTCAAATGATAGTCAAAGTTGAGGGAGAAAAAAAAAAGATTGACTCGAAAGACAAAAAAGGAAAAGAAGTGATAACGAGCGACTCAAAGACAGCAAACAATAACCCAGATAGTTAGAAAGTTTCTTTGGTATCCTCCCACGAGGACAAAAATTGTGTAACGATTGAAACGACTGAAATGAATCACGCCCGGCGGATTCGGAGTGTTGAGGTGTGCAAAGGAAAGTCGTGATACCACGCTGGGAGGGCAACTTTGCTTGCTTGCCTCCCCTCGGCCTTTAAGCAGGAGCTCGAAAAAAAAAAAAACAATCCTGATCCAAAACATAACGAAACAACAAAAACAAAAACAAAAACAAAACCACCAAAAAAAGACAGGCCTCCTTGGCTACAGTGTTGCGGAGTTCCTAGCGCCCATCTTGAGCCATTCTGTCCAGCAAAGGCCATATTTCCTGGTTTTGCCATCGGGGGGCTGAACGAAAAACAAATTGCCCAATACACAAAACTGGTGTGAGGAATGTGATGTCGCTGCTACATGAGACACATGAGACCAAACCGTCGAAAACGACCATGTGGGGTACAAGTTCATGGCAAAGGGAGGCGAAGAATTGGCATCACCCGCCACCTTGCCTGCGCTCATAATGCCATCGACACGATTCAATCGGTCAAATAATGAGTGTCGGTAACCGGAATGCTGGAGGAGACCGCCACCAGAGGATGATTGGTCAGAGGATTCGAATTGTTTGACAGTGATGATCACCTGTCATTGCTGGATGCTTCGCGCAATGCTGCATGGGGCTCACTTCGAGACATAATAATACTCAGCTCTTCCAACGGCATGCTTGAACAGGCACACGCGCAAATAAAGAACTCTGTTCAGACACGGAATGAGTCTGAACGCATCCAGTGAAGCTATATTCTATAATATACAATACGAAGGTAGATGTTATGGTACACTTTGAGCGAGTGGATGGAGCTTGGTTTAGTCCGCTTGTGAGAGCAAATTGTTCTAAAATCCATAAATTACCAATCGACCACATGTTCTTGAAGCCAATGCCCCAAGAGTACGTGGAGAGTCCTCTAGACTGCTCTCTCAACCAGTCTTGTATTACAAATGGATATATTGAGAGTCTTGTCTTCCAAAGATAAAAATAGAGGGAAAGGGAGAAAGAGAGGGATAAAGAACGAGAGGTAGAGAGAGACAGCCACAGAACGAAGAAGGAAAATTATATATAAAAAAAAACAGGCTGGGCTCTGGCTCTTAGACGCCAATCAAATTAGTGGCAGGTTAGCGCGGTCAGGGCAGTAGGCATGATTTGATACAAAGAGTTTGGCAACGACAGGGGGTTTTCTTTTACGCCGTCTTGCTGCCAGTCTTGCGGGTCATGACCTTTGTGATTGCATGTCTTATGATGACGCCGGCTTTCTCCATGTCCTTCTTGGATAGAGCAGATGTTATGCAAATCTTCAGCGCGGGTTGGGCAACCCATTTGCTGTCTCGGGCTGCAATCGTGTGAGCATATGGCCTCGTCTTGAGTTTGGTGATAAGAACGTTGTTAACAAGACACTATTTCGCATTAGTTGAACAGTTCACAAACAGTTTAGAAAAAATAGCAAGGAGTCTTACCTCCTCGACGCAGTCCAGCAGGATACGCTCCTGATCGTCGAGCCCGAGTTTTCTCATCGCGATTACCTCTGGCTTCAGCACAAGTAACATGATGGGATTTTCTGGAGCACTGGTACATGTAACCCAGTCGCTACGGGGATCAAGCTGCGATCTCATGGCTTTGATATTTTCCCGACACTGAGTAAGAATATCTGGGTTTGACTGGAGGAGATGAACGGTTTCACTTGCTGCCATGGCCAACATGGCTGGAAGGGCAGCTGAGTAAGTGTAGGCAGAAGATGTAATGCGCTGATGCTCAACTACGTCCTTTGGCCCAGCACAGAAGCCACCACCGGCACAAAGCGGGCCTGAGAGGGAGCCTACTATCATATCGACTTGTTGAGGATCAACGTTCTGAGATTCGGTGAGCCCACGGCCAGTTCGTCCAAGCACTCCAAAGGACCAGGTTTCGTCTAGAATGATGCGAAATTTGTACGTTTCCTTGAGCTCCACGAGTCTTGGGAGATCTGTAATATCTCCGCATGTTTCGAATAGACCCTCCGTGACGACAAATCGTCGAGTGAGCTTTTTTGCTTTGGTCTGCTCAACCGCGACAGACTTCATGACTCTCTCCAAATCGTCCATGTCACCATGCTTGAACCATTTGATATTGCTTCGAGAGGCTTGAAGACCTTTTCGAATCGAGTAGTTGGCGGCTTCGTCCGCTATAATCACATCGCCTCGCTTGCAGAAAGCAGGAATGACACTGGTTATGGTAGAGAAGGCCTGCGTGTACACAATGGAAGCTTCGGTCCCGAGAAAATCAGCTATATCGGCTTCGGCCTTGACGTGAACATCCTGAGTACCGTAGAATTGTGGAGGACCACATGGGCCAACGCCATAAGTCCTCAGCGTCTGGATAGCCTTCTCCTTGATCTGTTCGTTGGCGTTGAAGTTGTAAAAATTATACGATGCGAGATTCGTGACGGTCCGGCCGCTCGACAATTTTACTTTGGGTCCTGTAGGCCTGTTCGCATGTTTATATATATCAGCATCATGCCAAAAGAAAGTGCCTGATACAGGTAGTTGGCGTTGAGGCGAAGCTCAGGTGGTCCCAGATATAATCTGATTGATGTATATAAAGTCCAAAGTCTTTTATAAAGCCACTGCGTGGGTATGACTTACCCGATAATGACCGGAAGCCTCTCGCTTTCTGCTTCTTCGAGGGCAGTTTTCTCAGAAACAAGTGGTTCTGGAACCCATTCGTCAACCAATTCATCGATTTCCTGGGTATCCAGTCTTGAATTAGCCAAAGCAGTCATCAGTTTGGAAAGGGCGTTTGGTCCATGAGGACTCTTGTACAACATAACGACCGCTAGGGGGGGAACAGGGACAGTACAGACATCTTCTCTGAGTTTAACGAAGTTCTGCTTATGAGTTGAGTATGATGGCGATAATAGGTAACGTATGAAAAACAAGATCAATATGAGTTCAATGGCGGACCGCACGGGGTCATTTTGATAGCTCGAGCGAATATATCTTAAAAGCACTGCTGAACCAGGGACTTTTTGGAATGCCGACATCGCTTGCTGCAGCCCGTGGCTGAGCTTTGTTTGGAACAATTCAATGTCCATGAGGAATAGCGGCGTCGTGTCGTGCTTTGGACGGTGTTTTGAGACCTATGGCGACATGTGGTGCGGTGGCAATGGTCCAATCGTGTCTGAGATTGCACAAGTTTGATCGCAATGCGATGACTTGAGAAATATTGGTTCACTTTCCACTTCTCATCAGGATGCACATCATTTACCACTCAAACACAAGCCCCACTTCTAAATATTTGCGTACACGTGACGAAACACGTTGCTAGTCAGACGGCAAACGACTAACGTAGGAACAAAATCCCCCATGGCGAGGAAAAGTCAGGTACTTTTCTCCTAGTGCAATTTAGTGCATTGCTGATGTAATCAGTTGTGCTGTGACCTGTATTATACTACTATATTTGAGGAGAATTTGTGCAATACCAGTCCGTGGAACAATTACCTGTTACGTAGATGACCCTTTAACTGCAATAGAAGAAAAATTCCTCTTCAATATGGCAATACTATGTATACAGGATGTTCTTCTTCATCAAGAACAACATACTATACATATTCCGTTGCCAAGACTTGTAACAAATATAGAGGCCTGACAAAAAAAAATCAAACAATGCCTGCATAAATCTACAAATAAAATAGATACATAAATATTAGATGATAAAAAAGATCACTTGTGATGTGACTCAAGAGGATGGACGGAAGGGAAACGAAATTGAAACAATGTCCTAGCAGCACACAATCTTTTTTATAACAACTTGACGCAACGCAATATGAAGAAAAAAACACCCTAAAATCTGATTTTAAACTACAAGAAGTACGCCTTACGACTTGAAAGAAACTAATCTCTCACGAACTCGAAGACCCACTGTTTACTTATTCTCAAACCAAACGGCTTTGGTTCGTGGTGACTGGCCTGACGTGTCGTCGCAACAGGCATCTGACTCAAGTTGTAATGACTTAGGACGACGAAGCAGATGACGTGGGACCAAAACCAGATGGATAGGTATAGGTGGCGGCAGCTGTTCCTGTTTCGCTGCTGGCATGCGTGTCGTCATTCTTTAAGAAGTTCGGCTGCATTAATGGCCCTATGGGACCCTTCATGTTGAGCTTGTCGTAAAAGCTTTTGAGGTTCGCTTCCTTGAGCACCTTCTTCAGGGCAACGGGGCCAGCGATCAGTGCAACGAAAACGACGAACAAGAAAAAGTAAAGAACAGCGTATCGAACAACACGCCTGCGTCGAAGCTTCGATTGCTTCATTGAGTAAATAGGAGGCCGGATTTGTTGGCTACCATTATGATTAGTAAATGTACAGATAGCAAAGTTTAAGAGTCAACATACCTCGGTTTGAGCCAGAATAACATCGTAGAGTGAAGTTTGTCAACCTGTGGAATGAGAACGACCGGCAACATCATGAACAAGAGCCAGTGGCCAAGGATGAAGTCGGCACCAAACATGCTAAGCTCCGTGATCTTACACAAAAATTCACGGGCAGGTTGTGAAAGTGAATGCCAGCCCATCGAGTACCATTTACCGGTCCAGAACGCGATGTTGGATTGATCGGTCTTCATCTCACGCGTGAGTGCAAGCGCGACAATCAACTTGAAGACGAAGCGTTGGATTGAAATGACGGCTATCATGCCGGCCAAGGTACGGGCAAAATTCAAGCCTTCCAAGAAGAACATGCCTTCAAATGAAATCAACATGAAAATAGCAGCAAAGCCATGAGCTATGGCGGCCAAGACGCTGCCAAATTTCTTGCAGCACATGCTCAGTATTGGGCCCATACAACAAGCCATACCAAACATGGCAAGAAGTACTCCGGCATTGATACCGACTGGCGCAAGAGCTATTACAAGTACCCGAACCAGGGCTGATGTCGGCTGTACGTATCTCTCACTGTCTGGATTATTTTCCGTATTCACGCCAGTCTGGGCGTTGATAAAAAGGTATGGTACGAGGGTCCAGACAACTTGCAATAGTGGCGATAGGATTTCAGAGAAGAAGATGTTGGCAATAGCAGCTCTTGGGACATCAGCAGACATTTTTGCAGAAGCATCTCCAAGTGCCTTTCTCTTGTATCCAGTGGTTCTGGTTCGAGAAAGTCGGCAAAATGCAATCCAGGATTGTCCGTGACTTCGTGAGTTACCCCGAGATAACCATCGCAGAAAGTCGCGATAGTCAATGAAGAAATCATTCCATGCAAATTGGTGCGGATTGTAAAGAAAAGGAGAAATTGTGAGGCCGAGAAGTGTAATCCAGAAGTAGGTCAGGGCGGCTTGCCAAGCTGTTACGGTAGCGAATAGGAGGATCATCAACAACCGCGCGCCGAAGTAAATCGAAGGGCCGGCGAAACGAGAGTACAAGACACCGAATGGGATACGGGCGGTGGCGAAGCCACGTCCAGTACCGATATAACGAGCGCCTCCAAATGAAAGATCCTGTTGCACAGAGTTCGCGTAAATCTGGCAAACAAACACTTCGAAGAATAGAGACAGCGAGAAGAATTGTTTCAAAAATCGCACAAGGGCGCGCCAGACGCCTCTCTCCGTTAGTTCCTGGACGAGCAGAGGTACAAATGACAGGAAAAAAACGAAGAAGATGGAGAAGATACTGCGCTGCACCCATTGCATGACCGCATCAGTGTTTGCGCACCCCGTGGGATAGAGAGGATCCGTCGGTGGTTTATCCGGATTGTAATCACACGGTATGGTCTCGTGCCTGAAAGCGCCAAAGTTCAACAAACAAAGCATGAAAAGCTGCACCGACAACATGATGAACATATTGTTGACGTGGAAGCCTGGATGGGCGTAATAAAATGACAAAAACCTATCCAGCGGCAGTTGTGTCCCAAGGTAATAGTACTCGCGGGAAAGCATTTGTTCACCCATACCAGTTCCGATCTTGGTTGTAAAGTTGAGAATCGAGCCGAACCCCAAATCACGGCCTTTGCCACACTGGTAATACTCGCAATGCTTGATGCGCCCGCCACGAAGAATGGCAGTCATACCGGCGAAAATATCTTCGTTCAAGTGCAGTCCTTTTTGAGCCTTCGAAACACCTCCACGTGTCGTCATGAAAATTCCATTGAGAAAATCGGGATGACCGTAATGCAGCTTGCCTCCGATTTGCGCCAGTGTTCTAGCAAACAGTGTACCGAACGTTTGTTCCTTGCCTGCGGCGACGTCACCCAAGATACCAATGTTCTCGGAGAAAATATATTCTCTGGCGCCAAGAATAGCCACGGGCGTTCGTACTTCATTCTTGACACCTGGTGTGTATGGAGATACGTTGTCCGTTTTCATTTCTTCAAATTCGGCCAATACACTACGAATTTTGAGACATTCCTCCAAGTAGTTATCCTGATTGGCATCAATAAGCTGGATGTACTCTCCTCGGTAAAAGATCAACGAGTGATTCTGATTGTCGGATTTGCCATCGCCCAAGACGGGATTGCCCGAAAGTTGAATTCTGAACTTGGGTCGTCGCATTCCGTTCTCCATGATTTCCGAATGTCCATCAACGAGCGCCGAGTACAGTCGTGGTTCTTCGCCTTCTGCCAAGGGAGGCTCCTCATCAAGATACGCGATTTGAAGGTCAGGATACGCTCGCAACAGAAATTCAGCGTTTTCCATTTCTTCTTTGTTGAATTTGGAGTAGCGCTGCATTGACACGACGATCTTGAACTTCCGACGCGCCATTCGTTCCAACTCTCTTTCGAGTTTATCCGAGTTGCCACCAAACATTTGCACGACTTCCGGATTTTCAACTCTGTACAATAGCTTGATCGCTCTGCTGTAATTCATGAAACCAGAAATAGTGCGATACAGAGTTTGTGACCGCAGTGATGCCCAGATTCTTGTTCGTAGCGTATACTCGGGAGCGGATGACTTGAAGCCAATACAGTAGAAAGGAAGATCATCAATCTTGCTCTTTGCTGTATCCTTCTCATTTTTTTCTGGTTCTCCATTCATTTGGGCAGTTTCATCGGCAAGGATCTTGGTATCTTTAACAAAACAGTCCCACTCATGTGGGTGCAGTTGTTTGAGGTATTCCAAAAGAGTAACTCGGGAATATGGTTCGTCCTCGCGAATGATTTCTCGAAGGGAAAGGAGAATTCGCTCGCTATAGTGAGGAATCATGACTGTGAAGGTCGGCATATTATCAACCGGAAGTGGCTCCGGTATCGGTGTGGATAACGATTGAGCAAAGAACGATATTCGACGCTCAGCCTCACTCTGGCTAGGAAAGAACTCAGTCTTGAAGGAATGATCTTCTTGAGAGACAAAGAATGTAGGAGCTCTCAATGTTCTTTTGCCTTCCTGTTCAGAAGGAACTTGATGATAGAGCAGCTTCTGCACATGATCTATAGCCAGCAGATGCTCACGATACATTGAAATGACGATAGCATTCCAAACTTGCGAGATTAAAACCTTTGGCTTGTACTTGATTTCCATGTCTGTCGTTGCTAGGACTTTGGAGTAAATACGCTTGGGAAGACGAGAGAAGATATTTCTCCATGGTGTCCATATAGAGGAGCCGATGTAGAATGAGCGTGCAATTGAGAAAATGGTGTTGAGGAGAACGTAAAAGAGATATGTATCCAAGAAGAAGAAGATCAAATCGGTAAAGGCCATGAGACCAAGGAGAACATAGTTCTGATTTTTGCAAAGCATAGTCTTGATAATGTGGTCGCCTTGACAAGCGGGCGAGAAGATGGAGAGGTACCGAATGACATCTCGAAACGAAAGAGTCAGATACACATAAGACTCTCCAAACTTGGCACCAAAGACCGTCAACCACAAACCAAACGACATTGCCATATCATTGCCTTTGAGCCGCGGCCAGCTAGCTGTGAATGTTTGGTTGGCAACATATTGTCGTGAATTCTTCGTCAAGTAATTGCCAAACAGGCCGCCGAGAGGCATGACTGAGAAAAACAAGAAGGTGATGACAGCAATGATGAAATTGACGATGCCGATGATATAGTCGATATCAATAGGGTTAGCACCCTTGAGCCTTGTAGGAAACATGAGAACCTTTACCACGGGTGCAACGTTGACAACAAGGACGAGGAGCAGGAGAAAGAGCCGCTTTGTCAAGTGCTGTGCTCCAGCCCATCGGCGTGGCACGTACGCCCACTCCGCCAACGTAGCAAGAACTTGGATTAGCGACGCAATGCCGCCACCGATTGATACGGCGGCGAGATGCGTGGATGCTGCTGGCTGCTGATTCAGTTGCTGCTGGTATGTTGGACCATAGATGATGGAAGGCGAGTTATGAGAGGTGTAGAACCAGAACATCGTGAGATGGATGATCCAAATTCGGTTGAAGTTGACAAGAAGATGAAACCAGGATCTCGACTCCTTATAGGTTTTGAAGAAGCATTTTTTCCAGTTCACATCTTTGAGCTTCGCATAGCGCTCGGCCGGGGTAACGTCGACAAGCTTGCTTTTATCCTGCAGCACAATGCGCTCGATGCCCTCAGGGTACCAAAAGAGTTGGTTGCAGTCGTCATACCCGATAATGTGTTTATGGTCACGCTCACGGCGTACGTATACACCATTGAGAATTTCATAGCCTTGGTCGCGGACATATTGGTACAGGGGAGTGATGACATTGTTCAAGAACGTGAACTCATCGACTGGTTCAACCAGGGCTTGACATGCGGGAGAGTTTAGGTAGTCATCAGCACACTTGAAGATGAAGCATAAACACTCCGGCATAAAGCGTACTTGGTTTGCTTCTCCCCAGCAAAGCAGATACAGGGCGATCTGTCGAACTCGGTCGTGTTGAGACATGCGATTCATCCGGGTTTTCCAGCGAAACTCGGCAGCCTCGAGACTGTCATCGCCTTCCAAATCTTGAAGCGCATCGGCTTCGTTAGTACTGTCGTCGGCATTCTTCTTCTTCTTCTTGTTTTTAGCCTTTCGTCGCAAACCCTTGGTCTTGCTGTTCGCGAAGCCAACAGCGTCGTCCAGGTCCAGATGGGCGGCAAAGTACCATTTTCGATAATTGGCGTTGTCTCCGCCAATATAGTCCGCGTGGAGGGAGAGCAGAGCTTGATTTGGAGTCATACGAGAAGCGCGAGAGTCAAGAAGTGTCATGAGATGATCATACATGTTTCTCATACTGTCTCGCTGAAAACCAAACTTGCTTGTTAAATCCAAGAATATGTCTTCGATTTCTTCTTTGGATAGGGGGATCTGAGCGTCTGAAGTCCATGCAGGATACGGTTCCTTTGAGCGCTGTCCAGCCGGCAGCACGTTGCCATAGTCCATGCCATAGTTTGGTGTTGATGCTCCAGAGGACCGATTGCCCCCATAAGAGATTTGTGACGAAGGGGGTCGGTATCCACGCTGGCCGTCGCCATAACTGTTTCGCTCGTCACCACGACCGTAGTAGTCCATTTCGGCAGCTCGAGCCATGTCAGATCTCATTGTAAAGTCGCTGAACGTCTCAGAATCTTCCTCAGAGCCGTGCCGTCCACCTTGAGCACCATACCCCTGTTGGTAGTCCTGGTCGTAGTAGCCACCCTGACCATTGTAGTATTCGTCCTGATACTGATCATGACCATCGTAGTAGCCGCCATCCTGGTGGTATGGGTTGTTTGGGTCTGCATTGTAATATCCACTACAGAGGGGTTAGGAGAGGGTTAAATACTTGAAACGGCAGAGAAGGTGAAAGTTGAACATACGATTCGTCATAAAATCCCTCTCCGCCATGTGCGCCTTGTGCACCAGACGCACCGCGGGCATTATATCCATTGTCATAGTATTGGTCGTCTTGGTAATATGCATCAGCATTGGCATGGCCGTCGCCCTGGTGGCCGTAGCCATCATCATAACGGTCGTTGTGACCGCCTGGATAACCCGACATTGTGGCCAACGTGTCACTCTAGCCGAGAATTGCCATACGCGATCTCTGTAGAGCCGATTGACAGATGAATGTTGTAAAACTTCGATGGACTAACATCCGAGGAGGGCAGTAGAATGCAGCGAAGACTGCTCTAAGTGCACGAAGAACGAGGTGTTGGACTTTGGTGGCCTCGTCGTAGATTAGCTTCGTCAACGAATAACGAGTGATGAAGTCAAATGCCAAGATACAGGTTTTTTTTAAAAAAAGAAAAAAAAGAGTGATTGAAATATGGGAGAAGAAGCAAGTGAAAGAGTGAAAAAAAAAATGGCGTGAACGAGATCGTGAACGCGTTGAGGCACCTGTTGCTGCTCCCCTTTTCTGTTCGTTGGAGGAGGAAAGGCGAGAGGCGAGGGAGGAAAAGTCACACATCAATGGGTCGGGGACAGGACTTATTGGCAAGGTAAGTAGTAGTAGAGAGGGTGCGTTGTGGGTACGACCAGACCAGTCCAGTGGCGAGATGGTGGCTGTGACTGAGATTGCTTGAGCATGGGGATTCAATACGAGCTAACACTCGGAAGGAACAGACGGGTTGGGTTCCAAGGTTGGTTGCAAGGGTTTCTACTGTAGGTACCTACCTACCTTAAGTAGTACGTATCTGCTTACCGTGCGGAAACGCCGAAGTACCTCTTGGGAACATGGATCTGCCAGTCCTTAGTATCCGCCGTTTTAGGTGGTTGCCTCGATACAACATAGCATTTAGGTATGATGGGTGTCTACTTACGCAGGTACTCGGTACTTAGGTACTTATCTCGTTACTACTTCCTGTAGGTACCGCGGGAATAGGAACAACTTACAGGCAATCTCCCACCAGAAATACGGCGTGATACATGCTTTACATGGCTCTTAGAATAGCAAGATGAGTACCATAGAAGTCTCAGGTTGTTGGCGGAAAGGGCAAGCCACCATTGGTCAGCCAACCGATGCACAAACATTCTTGTGTGCGCCCCTTTCCAAGCCGCCCCCTTCCTAGGAGCGTGCAAGTGCCTGGTCTCTTTTCAATTTTGACCAAGGGAAACTCAAACACTCCACAGAGTAACATGTGTGTATTTAGTACGGAGAGGACTAGATCGCAAAGCAAGGCATCCCCCCAGTTGTGCATCCACTTTCTGAAAAGCCTCTGTCCTTGCCTCAAAACTGCAAAACGAAGAATGATGAATACAGAACGGGGAAAATTGATCATGACAACCGACGCGGCTTCAACATCTATCTGAAGCAATGTATCTCGATAGAAATTTACTAGGATCATGGCACTGGAGGTTGGGGGGGGGGGGGGGGGGGGGAGGCTGAATTCTGAAACGCACAAAAAAAAGCAGGAATCGGACAACCATTGAGCACGTTGGAATTAAAATCCCGATTCGGAGAGGGAAGTCTGTTGGTGAATTGAGAATTAAGATCTGGTAGCTGACCCAGGCGGAGAGCCCGACGGGTGACCCATGAGGCTCCTTAATAACCTAACAGCCCGAGGTAAGAGACTGTAGTGCGGCTACCACAGGTCTTATGAAAGATAGTACTATATACAAGTATCTGTCTATTAATTATACAATTCTAATCTATCTCACTATAACTCAAGGTTTTAGTTTTCTTAAAGTACTTATTTAAATCATTTTATTCCGTTTGCCCATTGTTGGGCTGGGTTTTCTAGCAAAAAAGTTACCTGGGTAGGTACCTAGCTAAACTCACTAATAACCCGCGGCATTCAGAACTGTGACTGAGAATGATCCCACCTGCATACTGCATTTAGCATGTAATAAAAAAGCGTAAGCAAACACCATTCGCAATTGTAACATTGATTTACAGAGATGAATTATCATTTGGATACTAATTTTTGATCGGATTCGATTTAGGTACACATTTCCCCCCTGAAATTGTTCCATAAAATCATTCAACGTCTCTGTTTACAAACTTGTCACTAATGCAATTAGGCTCCCCTCTAGACCTCGGAAAGCGGCGTTTCCAAAAGTTCAGTCTGCCCAAGTACCTACTAGTTGCCCACTCCATCTTCCCCTCCCCCACTTTGACTCGCACACCAAAAGTCAACTTTTAAGGGAGCAGGATTTGAACTTGTTTTGACTCTTTTCGACGACAGAGCCCGTCTTCGCGATTCTGGAACCAGCCTCCACGTTTCGCCACGAATCGCCATAAACAACGAGAGAGCTTTGGGCAGCACGGCGTTTATACCGCCCAGCCGCCGCAATAATGTCCCTGCTATCCGCTGAGGTGCACGCTGAGCTGACACAGCTTCTGCAAGCGCTTCAGTCCGCAGATAATGCTACGCGATCTCAAGCCGAGGAACATCTTCAGAACAACTGGACCAGCAGCCGACCAGAAGTACTACTCGTGGGACTTGCTGAACAAATTCAAGGTGCTGGGGACAATGCCGTACGTCATACCCTAATGCCATTTTGCCCGTCGTTCAACTCGGCCACGGCTGATTTGTGGTGAACGTGTGGGTTTAACACTGCGAATTTAGGCTCGATCTTTCGCTGCGGTCATTTTTCGACGAATCGCGTCCAAAACGCGCAAGATAGAAGCGAGAAACAATGTGGATATGTTCTACTCGCTAGCAAAGGATCAGGCCATCGTCATTCGTCAAAAATTGCTGGAAACTCTCGCGACTGAGCCAGATCGTACAGTTCGCAACAAGATCAGTGACGCCGTTGCAGAGGTTGCGAGGCAGTATACAGACAATAGTGAGTATTCGGGAATCTTGACGGTAGCCATTTCTTACCTTACCTGCTGACAACATTGCTACTTGGACAGATGATTCGTGGCCTGAATTGCTTGGCGTTCTCTTTCAGCTCAGTCAAGCACCAGAGGTGGAAAAACGAGAGAATGCGTTTCGTGTTTTCAAGACGACGCCTGGAATCATTGAGAAGCAACATGAAGAATCAGTCTTGCAGGCCTTTCACAAGGGCTTTCAGGATGATGCTGTTTCGGTATGCCCTGTTCAAAAAAAAAAAATCCACCTTTCGGAACTTCTCGCCTCATCCTCACTTTATCTTCAAAGGGAAGATGGACGCTAATTACTCTAAAAGGTTCGTTTAGCGGCCATGGAGGCGTTCGCGTCCTTTTTCAGCACCATCAGCAAAAAATCGCAAGCCAGATACTACTCCCTGATTCCCGATGTTCTCAACATTCTCCCTCCAATCAAAGATTCCCAAGATTCCGACGACTTGAGCAAGGCACTGCTAGCTTTGATCGACTTGGCCGAGACGGCTCCCAAGATGTTCAAGCAGCTTTTTCAAAACCTCGTGCAATTCAGTGTGTCCGTCATTCAAGATAAAGATCTCGATAGCATATGCCGTCAGAATGCGCTCGAGCTCATGGCCACTTTCGCCGACTACGCGCCTTCCATGTGCCGCAAAGATCCATCTTACACGAACGACATGATCACTCAATGCCTGAGCTTGATGACTGATCTGGGAGAAGACGATGACGATGCTTCCGAGTGGCTGGCCTCAGATGATGTGAGACAACACTACTGCTAAATTGACCTTACCGGGTTTACCCAGCAGTTTTTAGCTAACATATTTCTCTAGCTCGATCAAGATGAAAGCGATCAGAACCATGTAGCGGGTGAGCAGACCATGGATCGCCTTGCAAACAAGCTAGGCGGCCAGACGATTCTAGCTCCTACGTTCAATTGGCTTCCCAGAATGATGAATTCTATGGCATGGCGAGACAGACATGCCGCCCTCATGGCCATTTCGGCCATTTCGGAAGGATGTCGCGATCTGATGATCAGTGAATTGAGCCAAGTACTTGATCTGGTCATACCGGCCTTGCAAGACGCTCATCCTCGCGTTCGTTGGGCAGGATGCAACGCACTGGGCCAAATGAGCACGGATTTTGCGCCAAAGATGCAAACAGACTTTTATGATCGCGTTCTCAAAGCTGTTGTCCCTGTACTCAACTCGCCGGAGGCCCGAGTCAAATCTCATGCAGCAGCTGCCCTCGTCAACTTTTGTGAAGAAGCTGAGAAGTCAATCCTCGAGCCTTATCTTGACGATCTTCTGGCACATCTTTTCCAACTTCTCCAAAGTGACAAGCGCTATGTGCAGGAACAGGCTTTGTCTACCATTGCCACGATTGCCGATGCTGCCCAAGCGGCATTCTCCAAGTACTACGACACCCTTATGCCACTCCTCGTCAATGTGCTTCAAAATCAAAGCGAGAAGGAATACCGATTGCTTCGAGGCAAAGCCATGGAGTGTGCTACTCTCATCGCCTTGGCTGTTGGGAGAGACCGGCTGGGTCAAGATGCGATGACTCTTGTTAATCTGTTGGCCAATATTCAGGCCAATATTACGGACACAGATGATCCGCAGGCTCAATATTTGATGCACTGCTGGGGTCGGATGTGCCGTGTCATGGGTTCTGACTTTGTTCCATTCCTGGAAAATGTCATGCCGCCTCTTCTAGAACTAGCCATGGCAAAAGCAGACATACAGTTGCTTGACGATGATGAACAGGCTGAGCAAATGAACGGAGAAGATGGCTGGGAGTTTGTTCCCCTCAAAGGAAAGATGATTGGCATTCGGACAAGCACCATGGATGACAAGCATATGGCAATTGAGCTGCTTGTTGTATACGCGCAGGTTCTCGAGGCTGCATTTGCGCCCTTTGTAGCCAACATCATGGAGAAGATTGCTCTGCCAGGTCTTGCCTTCTTCTTTCATGACCCCGTTCGGTATATCTCAGCCAAGCTTGTGCCACAACTCCTCAGCTCATATAAAAAGGCCTACGGATGCCCCTCTAATGAGTTGGCGGGTCTCTGGACAGCGACTGTCAGCAAACTCCTGGAAGTACTCAGCGCTGAACCGTCCATCGAAACACTCGCTGAGATGTTTCAATGCTTTTACGAATCCGTAGAGGTTGTTGGAAAAGATTGCCTCACTGCCGCTCATATGAATGGCTTTATCGACTCTGTTCTTTCTACGATTGAAGACTACCAAAGTAGAGTTCTCCAGCGGGCAGAAGACAAAGAAGGGGCGACAGCTGATGATGTCGAGGACGAGGCCGAGGAGATTGAAAGAGAAATCGAGGATGATCAGACTTTATTGTCAGACGTGAACAAGGCCTTCCATTCCATCTTCAAGAATCATGGCGCGGCTTTCCTCCCAGCATGGGAAAGGTTAATGTCGACATATGAAGGCTTCCTTACATCCCCGGATCCTACCCAGAGACAGTGGGGGCTCTGCATCATCGATGATGTACTTGAGTACTGCGGACCAGATAGTCACCGATATGCCAATTACGTCACTCAACCTTTGCTTGACGGCTGCCGAGATTCATCCGCAGCAATACGTCAGGCCGCTGCATACGGTATCGGAGTGGCAGCTCACCACGGAGGAGGGGCCTGGACACAGTTTTTGGGTGGATCAGTGCCATATCTGCTTCAGGTAACTCAAGTACCGGATGCTCGAAGCGACGAAAATGTCTACGCGACAGAAAATGCATGTGCTGCTATTGCCAAAATATTGCATTTTAATGCTGGCGGCGTCGGGGATCCTCAAGCCGTTATCGCTCAGTGGGTGGAGACGCTTCCCGTCATCAATGATGAAGAAGCAGCTCCCTACGCATATGCATACCTTGCTGAATTGATTGACCAGTAAGTTGACGTTCAAGATTCCGTCGAAGCAACTTGAAGACTGCGGCTAATTGTTTCTCTTTTCTCTGCTTTTTCTCTCCTCGCCCCTCTTCAGACAAAATCACATTATTCTCAGTCAAGCAAGCAAAGTCTTCCTTTGCGTCGTGCAGGCTCTGGAGGTAGAAGCCATACAGGGACAGACAGCCAGCAGAGTAGCCTCTGCTGCGAAGTCTCTGCTCACGGCGGCAAACGTGGACCCGATGCCGCTCCTGAGCCAGTTCTCACAAGATTCGCAACAAATAATCATGCGTTACTTCAGCTGAGAGGATATAGTCTAATGTGTAACGGCTTTTGCGTTGTATCTTCCGATTGGAGAACTGCCAGCCGAGATGGATATTACCTTCGATGAAAATAGAGCGAATGAGTTCGTGTTTAGATGAAATGATATCACCGTAGAGGATCACATCATTTTGGTCAAATCTACTTAGCTAGCTACACCGGATTGGTGGAAGAATGAGTGTAGTCCGGCTCCTCAAATTACAATTGCTTGTTTGATAACATTTGGATGTCTTCGTGTAATATTGCGACGACTGTATAGTACTTATGTAAGCATAAAGCGCCCCGCTGAGTAAGTACCTACAGTACCTCCCTTGTACCTACCTACCTACCTAGTACCTAGCGTTGCAATGTCTCATGTTGTAACTTGCAAGGAGGCTGGGTTGCAGGAAATAAGTGGATACCTGTGAGCCAGGACAAGGACATGGACACACACGAGGCCCAACCAGACTCCTGCCACGCCGTCATCAAACTCTGTACGTGATTGGCCTGTGCCCCGCACATGTACCGCACATCACAGGCTCAGTGCGTCCAGGCGCTGCCCGGGACCAGCGACTTTCTCCGAACTGAGCGCGGCCCGCAAATGACCAATAATCAGCAGAGTAGACATGGATAGTCAGTCATTGACTGATCACTACTGGTGGAGTTGGTGGTGGCTGGCCGTCCCCCCCCCCCCCCCGGTTCGGACCACTTTCAACTTGACATCAAACGGACGGGACGTTGGAATCGCGTCAGGTCTGTCCGTCAAGAACCCTCCCGACCGCCATCGTGGCTCTGGTACACAGCACAACACAGCCTGCACCGGTGCCATTGTTATCATCAGTTTCTCCTATCACAAGGGAACAAAAAAAAAACGAGAATTCACGCCAGACAGTGCGAGCGCTTGACGGAACATATTTTCCCATCATATATCGCATCATTTCCTGTATGTCCCCTGCAGGGTCCCGGCTGCACGAGATCTTCTTGGGAAGAGAGTCCCACCAAGAACACGATCCAAAAGTGAGCCAAGAGCGAGTCGACCCAGGAGCGAGATCTCTCTCAACCTCCACTTCTTAATTTATCCATCTTTCGAGCTTTCAGTCTCATTCGAGCTCTAGCATAATCACAAATCTCCTGGCCCCGGCGGCGTTGCGACTTTCGACAGAAGAGAAGGCGACAACAATTGCAGCGACAACAACAACAAAAGTATAGCACCAACAAGCACCGGGGTAGCGGTCATTGCGGGCCATCATTGTCGCCGTCATTTACAGCCATCATTACCGCCGGGCCGAGGTGGCGCAACACGTCTGGTCGGGTGTGGTCAAATGACTTCTTGGATTGCTGTTGGTGCATAAAATTCGGTCAGCCTATCGATCGCATCTAAACACGGAAAGAACGGCGCATAAAATTCCTAATTCGATTGCCTCTACTTCCCAGCCTGCATGCTGAGACTTTCAGCATCTCCTCCCGGCCCTGTCTTCTGTCCACCTCTTGTTTACTGGGTTGAAACGGTGAGGGAGTGGGGGCTTTCGAGTCTGATGCTGTCGCCATGGAGGGGTTTTACTCGTCCAACGCAATGTCATCCCATGAAGCACGGCGTCAGCTTTCCCAACAGCGTGAGGTCCGACAGCAGCAACACGGTCAACACGGTCAACACGGTCAACATGCTCAACATGCTCAACATGCTCAGCAGTCCACGCCCAATGCCATGGCTATGATGAACCCATCGGTAGTCTCGAATCCGCAGATGGGCTTGCAATCACCACACTCCGCAATGTCACAGATGGTTTCTGGTCAGCCCATGATGCCTGGAGATTCGCTTGACGATATCATTCGAAACAACCACAGTCAGATGCATCGCCGGAGGAGCATGCCACAAGCATATGGGAGCCCTTCGATGAATGCCCAAAGTCCCAGACGCTTGTCATCTAGTGGTGCATCAGGAGATGTCATGTCTTTTGGCGCAGGCCATGATGACCTGGGAAATTTTCAGTTTGCGCAGCAAGTTGGGCCCTCTTTTGCCGGCCTCGGCACGAATTTTGACATGTCGGATCAAATGGGCAATTTTGTTCCCAACGTCGCTGACTTTTCTGGCATGTCATCAGATCTCATGGGTTCCATGGCCCCTCCTGGATTTGGGCACGTCGATATGAATCAGATGTCAAACGAAACACTTTCGCTATTCCCACCATCTCCGATTTCCAGAGCCAGAGGGAATAATGACAGCGCCATGAACAACAACTTTTCGACGGCCTCCCAAATGTCTGGCCTCGATGCCTCTTTTCCCACAGAGCCTTCTCCCAGCACCACTAATCCAGGCTCGCATTCGGCGTCAGGTTCCATCAGCAGTCGCCCGAATAACATGATTCATTTGCCCACAACACAAATGGATGCGATCAGTCCAGCGGCGAGTCGGACCTCGGATGGAAAGGCTGCGAATACTGGGTCCAATGCATTTGGCCAGGTTCTACCGCCATCTTTGTCGAGACATGTTTCTTCGTCCGAGTCGGCAATGTCTCCACAACGTGCTGCGACCTCCTCGACCAACATCGCTCAGACGAACTCGACGTCCGGACCTGCAACGCCCATCACCGCTACAGCCCCGCGAGATAAAAAGGAAAAGACTATATATTCAAAAAGCGGGTTTGATATGCTGAAAGCCCTTTGGCTGGTTGCGACTAGAAAAGATCCAAAAATCAATTTGGGAGCAGTTGACATGTCATGTGCCTTTGTCGTTTGCGATGTGACAATGAATGATTGTCCCATCGTCTACGTTTCGGACAACTTTCAAAATCTCACAGGCTATAGTCGCCATGACATTGTCGGCCAGAATTGCCGCTTTCTGCAAGCCCCCGACGGCAAGGTAGAGGCGGGCTCAAAGCGGGAGTTTGTTGATGAGGGCGCTGTCTACAACTTGAAAAACATGATCCAAGAAGGCCGCGAAGTTCAGCAAAGTTTGATCAACTATCGAAAGGGCGGAAAACCGTTTCTCAACTTGCTCACGATGATACCGATACCCTGGGATACAGATGACATTCGCTATTTCATTGGGTTCCAGATCGATTTGGTTGAGTGCCCGGATGCAATCTCAGGCCAAGAGAGAGGTGGCGTGAAGATCAACTACAAACATAGTGATATTGGGCAGTATATCTGGAGCCCGCCTCCTTCAAGCCAGTGGGAACCTGAAAACGGTCAAACACTAGGAGTTGACGATGTCTCAACGCTTTTACAACAATTCAATCCCAAGGGCTTGGTATCTGACTGGCACAAACAGTCGTGGGATAAGATGCTTCTAGAAAACACGGATGATGTCGTGCACGTCTTATCTTTAAAGGGTCTGTTCCTCTACCTGTCTCCGTCCTCAAAACGGGTCCTTGAATATGACACGGTAGATCTTGTTGGCAATTCTTTGTCCTCTGTCTGTCATCCATCTGACATCGTCCCTGTCACAAGAGAGTTAAAGGATGCAACTGCTGGCAATCAGGTCAATATTGTGTTTCGAATCAGACGAAAGCAAAGCGGCTACACATGGTTCGAAAGTCATGGCTCTTTGTTTGTTGAGCAAGGCAAAGGTAGGAAGTGCATTATTCTCGTCGGACGCAAACGACCCGTCTTCGCTCTCAGTCGCAAAAATCTTGAAGCAAATGGAGGCATCGGCGACAGTGAGTTATGGACAAAATTATCGACGTCTGGCATGTTCTTGTTTGTCTCATCGAATGTCAGGTCATTACTTGACTTGCAGCCAGACTCACTTCTTGGCACAAGCATTCAAGACCTCATGCGCAAGGAGTCCCGTAGTGAATTTGGACGCTCGATCGAGCAGGCCAGAAGGGGGAAAATCGTAACATGTAAGCATGAAGTACAAAATCGCCGTGGTCAGGGTCTTCAGGCACAGACTACTCTGTATCCTGGAGACGCATCGGACGGGCAAAAGCCGTCTTTCCTGCTTGCGCAGACAAAGCTTCTCAAAGCCTCAACAAGAAGCCTGGCTCCAGCATCTTCTGCTGCCGCTAGCAACAAAGGAATGTCTTCTACATCCCGTTCACATACAGCTGCTTCCATGAACGCGGGGAATGGTCCTGTCTCTCAACCTGCTGGTGGTGCCCTGATGCCAGGGACGCAGGACGCTGCGCTTGCAGCTGAGGATAACATTTTCGACGAACTGCGAACTACCAAATGCTCCAGCTGGCAGTTCGAGCTGAGGCAAATGGAGAAAGTCAACCGAATTCTTGCCGAGGAGCTTGGAGGCTTGCTGTCAAATAAGAAGAAACGGAAACGTAGAAAAGGCGTGGGTAATATGGTACGAGACTGTGCAAACTGTCATACACGTAATACGCCAGAATGGAGACGTGGTCCAAGTGGTCAGAGGGATCTCTGCAACAGCTGCGGGTTGCGCTGGGCAAAACAGGTATGTGATGTTTTTTCTTTTTCTTTTTTTCCTTTTTTGTTGGTGGGGGGGCGCGTGATGGTTAGCTTCTGAGTTCGTTGCTGATATATAGTGGTAGACTGGTCGCGTCTCGCCTCGCCACTCCTCACGAGCGGGAAATAATGGCAATGGCGACAGCCATAGTAAGAAGTCCGCTTCTCCCATCCACTCATCTCCACTACACAGGGAACTTTCCATGGAGACACCGAATCCGAGAGCTGCCAAGAACAACACCACTCAGCCTGACGCATCAGCAGCGGAAGAAGGCAACAAAACGCCGATTGGACATGCTGCAGGCCACAACGGACAGCAATATAACGTGACGCAAAAATCAAGTAACGCGATGCCACCACCAAGCCAACCGCTATTGTCTGGTGGGGTTGCGGGTTCCGGAATGACTTCGATAAGGGAAGAGCGCGAAACAAGTCAACCGTAGGTCGGGAACATGGTTAATTGTTGTCCAGTCCATGTCGATCTTCATTTAAACCGCAAAAGCTTGTTATTTCATTTCGTATTGGCCAAATATAGACTTTACGTAGGACGCTGTCTGCAGCTGTATAGTGTCTCTTGGCACATCGGTAGTCCCTATTAATGGGCTCTACCTTATATAGTATTACTGATTGTTAGCATATATCAAACCCTATAAAGCAGTTGCCTAGCTAGTCTACCAAAAAAAACTAGCTAAGTAATTGCTTTATAAGGACATATACAGCTTCATACCAGTAATAGTATATGAGGTGGAACTTGTTATTAAAGACTACTTTATAAAGAAGCTATACGACTATGCAGCGTCCTAGGTGCTTCTATAACGGCCAACAGGAATTGATCAGCCAGCTTTGCGGAAATCTGATTCGGGAATTGTCCTAACGACTTTTTTTTTTTTCGGTTGCTGCGCTTATGACGGGTTTGGCCGCTCGCGTCACAAGATGATATGATGTATGATATATGATACATGTCAAGACTTCTCCATGAACAAGCACGAGGCACTCCTGGTTGGGAGAACAAAAATGTACGAAGAATTTATAATGTCATTTTTATAAGATGCCGGATGGGCTCCCACTTGCTTTATATATGAATCTGACACTATCTGATCTGGTAGTCAAGATTGACAAATATATGACCAATCTTTTTATGTGCTTCACGTTTTGCTTGCATTGACTGCCAATCATTCATTGTACAAGGAACAGAAGGGCAGAGAAAATCACTCTAAAACAAAAACAAAAGTGTCTATTTATGTTAAATCTGGCGGTGAAAGGAAAAAGAAATTTGGCTGAACAGGAAATAAAAGAAAATGAAAAAGCTGCTACTACATGAGTTTTATAATTCGTCCTTCTCGTGCAGCCGCTCTGGCTTGTCGTGATTCGCTGCTACTGGACTTGCATTGTCATCATCGTCTACCTTTTTGGGTCGTGCCTCTCCTCGACCCAGTCCTTGTTTTGCTTCCAGAATGGCAATTTCTTCGTCGTAGCTCGTCCATTCGGGTACTTGTCGTTTGGCCCTGTCGAGTTTAGGTTCCTTGGTCATGGGGTTGTTGCAGAGGTCAATGGTGCGAGCTTCTTTCAGACTGTCGTCACTACACCACGTTTCGCACCAGAGCCATTCTTGGGGGAGGCTATGGATAGGGATTTGGAACTGCATGTGATTCGGCAGATCTTGGTCCAGATTGGACAGGCTCGCAGGGTCGGCCGAAAGAGCATGGTACTGTTGTCGGAGACGATCTCCGGCAGCGAGCTCCCTGAAGCGTCGCAAGTCCACGACGTAGAGAGCGGATATGTGATAGGGCTTCCCGCGCAAGTACTTGGCCCAATAGCCTTGCTTCCAGAAGCGGAAGCCTTCCATCTCGACGCGAGAGTCACACATGGGGGTGAATCCATATGGGGCTCCATGCAGATCCAGGTTGACCAAGTCCATCATGTCAGTGCGGACGATCTGGTCAGCGTCGACAAAGATGACTTTGTCGAGCGACAGGGGAAATAACACATCCAGAAATAGGATTTTATAGCCCCATATTTCCCTCTGCTTTTCCTTCTGTTGTCTTAGCCAATGGGGCCATTTGTACGTGACCATTTCGTAGCTGAATCCATATGCCTCAGCCAGGTGTGGGATAAATTGCTTGAAAGATGGCGAGAGAAATTGTTCTATAAACCAGAACTTGACACTGCGCTCTGTGTTGCGCATGACTGACAGGATCATGATGCTCAACATTCGCTCATACAAATGTCCACTAGCGACGGAGAAAATATTGATGTCGGCATGTTGTGGCTTTGAAAGAGCTTCTTTGCCTTTGATATTGCTGAGAAACCCCTCGGCCAATTTGAACCCTTTTGCGAACAAACTCGTGCTGTCGGCATCCTGCCCAGGATCGCCCAGAACGTCGTGCTCTTCCATTCCAACATGGCGCTTGAGTCGTGGATAGACGGTTGTGCCCTGAAAGTCCATCAAAACCAACTCTGCACCTTCATCGCCTGGTACCGGCTCCCACCCATGAGCTCCGATGCTCTCGATTCTATATATCTCCCGGCTTCTCCCTTCCTTCAGCTCGATGTGGTAAAGACCAGGGTTTGCCTTGAATTGAAAGAATCCCAAGTTGGCCATGATGATCGTGTCAGTGATGAAGGGTTGCGTCTCTGTGGCAAGAACAAGTTGCGCGCCGCGTGGAGGAGAGTTGGTGCCCTCTCGGGAATGGCCTTCGATCAGTATGTGCTGAAGTTGGTATGTTGCCTCGACGTCAAATTCCGCCGCATCCAGCTTAATATTGTCAAGGTCATGCATGGACGATTTGGGTGCTACCAACCAGGCTGGTGGGACATCGAGGCCTGCTGTCATGAGAACATTGGACGGGAGTCCTGTGAAATTTGCTTGTAGGAGTTTGAGGCTTCCGTCTTCTTCAAATATGGGCTTTGGCTCCAAAACATATCGGAAAAACCGCTTGACAGGAAGTTCTTCAAGCTTTTCCTTGGGGTTCAAAATCATCTTGATGTACACTCCGTGTAACTTGGACAATGTTTTTAGAATCGGAGCCCATCTCTGGGCGGTTTCGCTAGCTGGGTCCAAGAGTCCTACAATATGTATGCTTGCTGCCTTTGGATCTCCCGTCTCTATGGCTGTATATTTCGTACTCCAAGTATCATATATCGTAGATCGAGTCGAAGGGGCTGATTCGAATATTCCCTCTGGCATGTCAGAGATAGTTGACAAGGCAACAAGGGAGCTAAGCTTGGCCGCTGCCATGGGACCAGAGATTGCATCAGTCAGACCCAGGTCTTGGACTGCGGCAAAGACAGGATGGATACGTTGTGCGCGTTCCAAGTCTAACAAGTCTTGGAAGTCCTCGGATGAAAAGGAAAAGCCAGGTGCTATCGGACCTATTACTCTTCCATTCAGAATCACGCCTTGTGAGCCTGGCTTTAGCTTCGCAGCGCTGAGAACCGTCGTGAGGCCTTCGGCGTAGAGGTTGGCCGCATCAAAGTTTGGGGCCTCTTGGACGATGGACTGTAAGTCATCGATCGAGCGCAATTCTGGTAACTCGTTCTCCTTGCTCTTCAGAGCTGCGATTACCTGAGATGATTCTGAAAAGTCGCTACCTGTGTGAATAAGATCCACACGAACTGCCGGGTTTTCCCGATTGAAGGCCAGCGCTGACAATACAAGCTCAAGACCAGCAGTTGAAGACATATTCGCAAGCACGGTAACTGTAGCCCAATCCTCTCTCGACACGTCTTCCTTGGCGTTCAGAATCGGTAATGACTCAAAGAATGCCTCATTATCCGCATAAATCTTCCCAACATTGATAATCCGCAGCGACTTGTTATCACCCTGTGAGATGTACTCGTTCCGTCGTGATCTTGCTCTGCTAAGCCAAATTTCGTTTATTGAGTTATTATCGTCAAGGGTGCCTTGATATACTCCTCTTTGTACGGTCTGAAGATCGTCTCCTATGATTGCGCTCACGCTTTGCATCCAGTTTTGATCGCGAGGAACCAGGACGCCATCTAGAAAAATTGGACGAACAGCGGTGTCAGCCTGGAGTCTTTGAATCCACTTGTTGTTGGACTGAAGTTGTTCATCCACATCTGCAGCTCTCGTTTCCGCATTGGACGACATGGATTGGCCATTGGCCAGTACCGGACGACCGTTAGTGACAGATAGCAGAAGCGATTCATCGAACACTCCACTCTTTTGATTCAGTTGCTCGATGTATGAAAATAACGTGCTAATACCATAGTTTTTCACGAGAGAATACGCAGCCTCAGCCTGCCTTTCCGCATTGCTCGTGGTTTGCAATGGCACAAATCCAAACCTGATCGGAATTCCTTGATACATTAGCGAAATAACCCGACCGATGAAATCAAGGTCTTCCGTAATTGACAGGTCTGCGGTAAAAACCATATTGAAGACGTTCAGCCCGATAGGTGGGATTTGACCGGGATAAGTTCTTTGAAGTAACGAGGTCAGAGTCTTAGGATACGACTCGTAAATATCATCTTTCTCCAAGTCATTAAACCATATTATGGCGTTTCCATTTTCTGATCGATCTGTCCAGTCGTATCTCGGTTGTTCCTCTTCATTCTTTGCGGACGACACGGCTTGGTGACCGAGCAAAGCAATTGCATCAGCCCCATTAACACCAAGTTCCCGAATTCCGTTGATCAATGTGCGCTCTCGTCTAAGAATATCGACAAGTGTGAATGGGTCAATTTGCCGGTCGATGAGCTGAGCGCCATTCATCCAGAGATGGTTCACACCGTCGCGCACCAATTGTGCATTGATTCGTTTATGTTCTTCAACAAAAAGGCTTGAAAGATTCTGCGAGGATATGAACTGAGCATGTTTTGGAAAGTCTTGTGAGAGCTTAACTAGCACATCGAAAGGATTTTCACTCTGTTGTATGAACGTAGCCGCTCTCATACCCACGGAACGCAGGTCCGTCTTAGACAAAGTCTTCAAATCAATGGGATTCTCATCCTCGCCCTCAAGCACTGTCTGTGATCTCAACGGTTTCCGATCAACGTCTTGGGCAGTGTGACGATCATCAATGACAATATAATCTGTTTTCTTCAAAGCAAGTTGAACGCCATAACCACTGATTTGCAAAGGTCGACAAACGCTTGTAGTTCCACGACGATAGCGAATTCTATAGTTCAAATCCAACATACGCGCCGATTTTGACAGCTTTTGGTGATAGTTTGCGAACTTTGGTGATGTAGGGTCTGCAAAAAGAATCGCCTCTTTTCCCAAACCGAGCGTACGGTCAAATGGTAGTGTCTTGACGTCGCTGGAGCGTTGTTAGCAGCGGGGCAATCCAGAAGCAGGATACGACTTACGATGAGAACAAATCGTCTCTGACGCTTATGTCGAGATCCGGTGTGCAGTATTGTTTCCGGTTGAACAGAACCCAGACTTCGCAATCGCGATGCTCCACAAACGGCTCTATAGCAGTCTCATAATATTGATAATGTGCTTCGATTCTAGGTGCTGCTGAGCGCAGAGAAAGTGCAAGATTGAAGGTAGATAAAGCATCGGGATCCGACATGTGCCCATCGGAGCGGAGGACTTCGAGAAACTGGTCGTATAGTTCGGAATCTGTCGTGGCTTTACTAAAATGACCACTCGCAACACGGTCTAATATTGGGAAATAAGACGATGAATTTTCTCCTGCGGCTGTCTCGCTTTGATCTTTTAGCTAGCGATTCACATGATCGTGAAGGAATCGGTGTACATACATGAGCTCTAATAAGTACGGCCCGGCGTCGAATGCAGCCGTCATGCCAATTCTGACGGCAGGAACGGCAGCCACTAATCGCGCAGCAAAACCCAGCCCAACGAGCAACGGCAATTGCTCAAGACTCAAATGCATTATTGCTGATACATCGGTGGTATGTACTAGGTATGTATGTACGTAGGTAATCGATACCAAGAGCCTCTTACGAGTCACCCACAAAGATATAGGGTGTCCTTTCGTGGAAGAGAAATTTCGACTGATACTTAGATATCAAGATGACAAGCGTCAAGTATGTAGTCAGAATCAGCTTGCGATTTCTCAAACATGGAACTGCGAAGTGTTGAAATGTTTCAAACAAGAACCAGTGCCGTCTGAATGACTGATACCCTTCTTAGTCTGTCGGCACGGAGCTTATTAGTGAACACAGTCGCATCGTTTAGTTTGAAAGGCTGTCCAAATAGAGATTAGCGTCATGACACTGCAAGTGCAATGCTATGGCAGAATCAGGAGCTGGGAGAGAAGGGGTCAGGGCGGTGTGTTGAGAGTGGATGGAGTGACGGAGCAATAATAGTCCGACTCGCAGGCTGTCATGCTGCCCATATTCGAACGTGGACACGATGCTCAATTGCTTGTAGGCCCACCTCTACCTTCGGGGCGTTCGTTCAACTCTCTCCATGCTGTTCTACCAGCCCACGCACAGTATATCCTGCAGGCGAAAGGAGTAATCAGATTGTCGTTTCAAGCAATTGCTGTGGTTTTCATTCTTCTCGTCAAATTGCGCCTCTGCTCCGCCAACGCACGAAGCTGCGGCTTCTTGCTTCCCTCTCACCACGATGCAGTCCTCCCCAGGCATGTTAACTAAGGTACATGTCATGTCATCCCCTGTCGTCACTCAATTCCTGTTCTGACAGAGAAACAGTTTGAATCGAAGTCATCCAGGGCGAAAGGCATTGCCTTTCACCCCAAAAGGTAGATAACACTGCCACTCGCATGAGAATATTTGAAAGCTAATGGGCTATGACAGACCATGGATCCTCGTGGCTCTTCATTCGTCAACAATCCAGTTATGGGATTACAGAATGGGCACCCTAATCGATCGCTTCGAAGAACACGACGGACCCGTTCGTGGCGTCGACTTTCACAAAACTCAGCCTCTTTTTGTGTCGGGTGGTGATGACTATAAGATCAAAGTTTGGTCATACCAAACTCGCCGTTGTCTCTTTACTTTAAGCGGTCACCTTGATTATGTTCGCACCGTATTCTTCCACCATGAATTGCCATGGATTTTATCTTCATCGGACGATCAAACTATACGCATCTGGAACTGGCAAAACCGATCCCTGAGTATGTAACGTAAATTTCAACTCCTCACCATTGGTGAATATTACTGATGATGTAACGATAGTCTGCACGATGACGGGCCATAACCACTACGCTATGTGTGCTCAATTTCATCCCAAGGAAGACCTCGTCGTTTCTGCGTCGCTCGATCAGTCCGTTCGTGTCTGGGACATTTCCGGCCTCCGAAAGAAACATTCTGCTCCCACCTCGATGAGCTTCGAAGATCAGATGTCCCGCGCCAACCAAAATCAAGCGGACATGTTCGGTAACACCGATGCTATCGTCAAATTTGTCCTAGAAGGCCACGATCGGGGCGTCAACTGGGTGGCTTTCCATCCCACCATGCCACTCATTGTGTCTGCCGGTGACGATAGACTTGTCAAGCTCTGGCGCATGAGCGAGACCAAAGCTTGGGAAGTTGACACCTGCAGAGGTCATTTCCACAATGCATCGGGTTGTCTTTTTCACCCTCATCAAGACCTGATTTTGTCAGCCGGCGAGGACAAAACGATACGAGTTTGGGACCTTAATAAACGCACCGCTGTTCAGTCCTTTAAGCGAGAGAATGATCGCTTCTGGGTTATAGCCGCGCATCCTGAAATCAACCTCTTCGCTGCAGGCCATGACAATGGCGTCATGGTGTTCAAGCTGGAACGTGAACGACCAGCTTCTGCAACGCATCAGAATCTTCTCTTCCACATAACAAAGGAGAAGCAAATTAAATCATACGATTTCCAGAAAAACATTGAAAGCCCAACTCTCTTATCCCTCAAGAAACTGGGCAGTCCGTGGGTGACTCCCCGCACCTTGTCGTATAACCCTGCCGAGAGATCGGTTCTCGTCACCACTCCCAGTGATGGAGGATCCTATGAACTAGTCAATCTTCCCAAAGACGGCTCAGGCGCTATTGAACCAAGCGAGTCCAAGCGAGGGTCTGGAAACTCTGCTATATTCGTCGCGAGGAATCGATTCGCTGTGTTGAATGTTTCCAGTCAGACGATCGACATCAAAGATCTCTCTAACAACGTTACTCGATCTTTCAAACCACCAGTTGGGACCAGTGACATTTATTTTGGAGGCACTGGCAATCTGCTCATCATTACACCGACTGCGGTCCATCTGTACGACATACAGCAGAAGAGAAGCACTGCCGAATTGGCCGTCAGCGGAGTCAAGTATGTTGTATGGTCTGCTGATGGCCTCTATGCCGCACTTCTCAGCAAGCACAATGTCACAATCATTACCAAGACACTCGAGCAAGTCAGCACGTTGCATGAGACTATCCGAATCAAGAGCGCCACTTGGGATGATGCCGGAGTACTTCTGTATTCGACTTTGAACCACGTCAAATATACCTTGCTGAATGGCGATAATGGCATCGTGCGAACGTTGGACCAGACTGTCTACCTGGTCCGAGTTAAAGGCCGCAATGTGTACTGTTTAGACCGCGCGGCTAAACCACGTATCTTACAAATTGACCCCACAGAATACCGCTTCAAGCTTGCCTTGGTCAAGCGCAACTACGAGGAAATGCTGCATATCATTCGTACATCCAGTCTTGTGGGGCAGTCGATCATTTCATATCTTCAGAAGAAAGGATATCCCGAGATTGCACTACAATTTGTGCAAGATCCAACAACTAGGTTTGATTTGGCGATCGAATGCGGTAACCTCGATGTCGCAGTAGATATGGCGAAGCAATTGGATAAACCGGTTTTCTGGGGCCGGCTTAGCTCTGAGGCTTTAGCGCATGGCAATCATCAGATTGTCGAGATGTGCTATCAAAAGCTTAAGCAATTCGACAAACTATCGTTTTTGTACCTGGCTACAGGTGATCATTCCAAGCTAGCACGGATGGCCAAGATTGCCGAGCACCGAGGAGATTTTAGTTCCCGATTCCACAACGCTCTGTATTTGGGGGAGGTTGAGGATCGCATCCAAATGTTCAAAGAGATTGATCTCTGTGCGTATAGGCCAATTCTACGAAAGAGATCGCTTCCAACTAATGCTTCTTCTAGATCCTCTTGCTTACATGACTGCCAAGTCGCATGGTCTCGACGACGAATGCCAAGCCATTTTGGAAGCTACTGGTACAACTGAGGACCAGCTTACTATGCCTCCATTGGGCGATCCGTTAAACATTCCTAAACCAGTTGTCCCAACTTTTAAAGCCAATTGGCCTAGCAAGGCAAGCTCTCAGTCTTTCTTTGAACAAGCTCTTCTTGGTCAAGTCGAGGGCCTGTCCCTCGAGGATGAATCAGCTACGGCCATAGCGCTCGATGAAGGTGTGGATGGAAAGAACAATGTGGAACGACATGGTGGCTTGGTCGAAGACGAGGATGAAGATGCTGCTGGTTGGGATCTGGGCGACGATGATGTACCAGAAATGGACGGCGACTTTGTGAATGTGGACAGCGCAGAAGCTGGTGGTGCTGGCAGCAGTGAGGCGGACCGATGGGCTCGCAACTCGCCTCTAGCAGTGGACCATGTTGCAGGAGGGTCTTTCGAGTCTGCCATGCAGCTGCTCAACAGGCAAGTTGGTGTCGTCAACTTTACTCCACTTAAGCCTCGATTTATGGAGGTGTATCGGTCTTCTAGAAGTTTCTTGCCTGCTTCTCCTGGTCTTCCAGCACTGGTCAATTATCTTCGTCGAACCATCGACGAAACGGATTCTCGTCAAGTTCTCCCCATTGTTCCCCGGGATCTGGAGCACCTGGCCGCAAATGATCTACAAAAGGGGTATGATTCAATGAAGGCCAATAAACTCGAGGACGGAACCAGGATTTTCAAGGGCATTTTGCATGCAATCCTGGTCAATGCCGTTTCGAGTGAAACAGAGGCGGCCGAGGCGAAAAAGTTGATCACGTCGGCCAGCGAGTACACTGTAGCGATGGATATTGAACTTGCCAGGCGAAAGCTCGGAACTCCCGATGTCGTGGCTCAAGATCCTGCCAAACTGAAGAGGAGCTTGGAACTCTCGGCATATTTCACGATCCCGAAGATTCAAGTCCCTCATCGTCAGTTGGCACTTTTAAGTGCGATGCAGCTAGCTATGAAGAACAAAAATTACAACTCAGCGTTGAGCTTTGCGAACCGAATCATTGCCAATGGGGGCTCTACAAAAATTGTGGATAATGTAAGTTTTTTTTTTTGTGCTTGGCATTCGCATATCAGCTGTCACTTGGTTTGACTAAACTAACACTCCCTTTCCGTAGGCCAAGAAAACCAAGGTCCAATGTGAACGAAATCCGAATGATTCAATAGACATCGAATTCGATCAATTCGCCGAATTTGATGTTTGTGCTGCTAGCCACACACCCATCTACAGTGGCAGCTCTTACGAAGAGTGTGCTTTTGACGGCTCCAAGTACCACCCCAAATACAAGGGAACTGTGTGCCGAGTATGCGAAGTGTGTGAAGTTGGCAAGCATGGCAGTGGCTTAAAACTTTTTGCTTAATTGACTTAATACTTTGTGAGGCAATCTTCACAATGAAAAGCACATATTGGGAAGAAAAACAAACTTTTGCTTGATCGCAGGACTGCTAGCTAACAGTGCCATTGGCACTGGCCATTGGTAACTAGTCGTACAGATAGTGGGTAGAGAAGTGATCTAGAGATGTTGGCACACACGAAAAAAAAAAGAATTACCGCATAACTCCTTAATAGTTGATAACGTGTTGAAGTATTCTCTGCTCATTTTGTAGTCCTGTCGTCTGATGTACCGATCGAGTGTGATTTCAAGAGTCGGAGCGATTGTCCGCACGTATGCTAATTAAACTATGGTCTCCAATTCACGAGCATATCCCAGCGTGTTTTCTATGATGACTTGACTGATGTCCTTGCTCTGGTTGTGATCTTCGCCTGCATCAGCTGTGTTGGGGAAGTATATGTGGCCATCCTGAACTCCCCAGCCTCTGTGCTTGGCGAACTGGATGACGTCGCCCTCGGAGTCGAGAAAGAGAAGACTCTTGGTGGAGCTAATTGGCAAGCTAGGATATGCGCGCTCGCTACTGCTTGCGATTTCAGAGCGGATCTGGTTCTTGAGAATCTATCATCAAAAGAGCAAAGGTCAGCGAGTCGAGGATCCAGCTTGTATTCCAAGAGCCCTTTTTTTTCTTCTCACCTCAGAAAATACACCGTACTCATCGCACGGCACCTCGCTACTCTTCATGGCTTTCCATACACGGTCATAGCTTCCTTCCATCAGCCACCTCTCCAGTCGAATAGGATACCCAAGGTATCGATCGCCCTCGACATCGCCGGCACTTCCACCCCCCTCCCTGTTGGCCAAGCCCTCCAGTTCTGTATGAAACTCGGCGTAACGTCCCTGTGTGAGCAGGAGGAGGAGGCTCAAGCCGGTCACTTTGTTTCGCTCTTGCACGTTTGGTAGCAGGATCGATGAAGGTAGTTCGTAGAATGGCTGTAGCTGCTGCACATAGCGCGTGAAACCGTCAGGATTGCGGGCTCGGATGGCGAAGAGCGCGCCCTGCTCGTACGTCTCACGAGCGAGAGCGAGAAGCTGCGGCGAAGACGAATGGCTGGGTGTGAGGGCATTGAGACTGAGGAGGGCGAGCTTCGCCTTGGATAGCAGAGCATTGGCTTCGGGATAGCTCATCGATGGGGAGTGCTTGAGCTGGGCGAGTATCTGAGAAACGATTTGTTCGCCCATTTTAACGAGTATCGGACTGCTTCGTGAGAGGGAAAAGAAGAAGAGAGAGTATCAGGACAATGAAGTCAGAAATGTCGTCCAATCGTCGGCAGCAACAGCATAAAGTTTTTTTGTTATTTTGGTAGGAAGAAGGTTTTTTTGATTGGGTTCGTTTTCTTTTCTTTTCTTTTCTTTTCCTTTCCTTTCTTTTTTTTTTGGTTTGGAAAACTTGGACGATAGATGTCGATCTACTCAATCTCAATATGTCTGTCCTCGAGCATCTCAGGCTGGCATAGGTGACGACGAGGAAGTGGGTACATGTCAAGAATTATGTAATCAACCACAACCAAGGTCGAGCCGGGAGTTGGTTGGCACATGCCTGCTTCAGCTTCAGTTCCAGCCAGCCAGCAGGCAGCCTAGTCTGCACGACGTTGCTCGTTACTGCCGTTTTCGCCTCTTTTTCCACGCTTCGACTCCCAGTCCGTGGACTCCTGAGAAAGTCTCGGTCCGATGCCAGGCCACGTCGCGCCCAATGCTATTTTTGTACATACACATATGAAGTATGTACATATGTATTTTGTCCAGGCACAGTGGGTATCTGCTCTAAGCAAGCACGGTGACCAGAAAAATTTTCGTCTGCGTGTTATTTATATCCACGCACATGTCGCCTGCTGTTGTCTTTGCCATCCGAAGCCGTGACCACGACTGCGGACAACACTGGCGAGGCATATTGGCGGATTGGCAGATTGGCAGATTGATTGCGCCTCGTTATCTCGCCGCCCCACCTGCAAACGCCCCACCAGTCAGTCAGCCAGCCAGTCAGCCGGTGTGTGCTGTGTGCTGGCTGGGCTGGTCTGTCACGCAGTCCGGCAGCTGGTTGGAAGCTGTCCGCAGCTGTCCGCAGCTGTCCGCAGCTGTCAGTGCATCACATCCAGTTTCATACGCAAGTTGGCAACTAACCAACCAGATTTTGTGTGCGACCTTGTTCTGTGTGCCCCTTTGCACGCCCTTTCCACGCCCTTTGCATGCCCCTTTGCAGTGACTTTGATTTTGTCTTTGTTCTCTTGCGTCTCTACCAGACGTCTCCTCCCTGCTCCGCCCTTACCCCCTCCTCCCTGGCCGTTCTCTCCGCTCGTCTCTAGTATCTAAGCCTGACTTCTCGCCTTCTTTCAGAAGCGCCCGTTAGTTGACGGTGGGCGTCTTTTCGTCGTCTTTCCCGTCGTCCGTCGTCCGTCGTTCGTCATTCGTCATTTGTCGTTTGTCGTTTGTCAGAAACAGTGAGTGCCACGGACACACGTCTCCGAGTCCCGATTCTCTCGGTCGCGGAAAGTCGGCATTGCGATCGCGGATCAGTGGCCTGCGTTTGAAAGTTGTAGGTTCTTAGAGGCCCAGTTTTGAGTGCTTGAGAGCCGAGACGACGTAATTCTTCGTCTGACAACATTCCAGGTGCCCAAATCCAGGCTGTCACGCTCTCAACTTTCTGAAGAGATGGCGAATCAATTCAGTGCAACCTTCGTACCTGGCGGGTTTGACGACTTCTATATGCCCCCAGTCGTAGCACCAGCCCCGCAAAGGTGTGTGTTTTGAAACGTGGGCATGGCAGAGCCCTTCAAATCCATGTTGAGAATGACGTCAAAGACGACGAGAAAAATATTGAGAAGAGAGAGCTGAGAGAGCAAACAAGAGTCAAGAATCAAGATGGCAACAGACTTGACTTGACATGTGAGTGGGGCTCTTGAACTAACGATGACTTGCATTTTGCCAAAATATCCAGAATCACCCCTCAGGTACCCCGGAACATGCAAGATGACTTGCAACGTCTGGAGTTAGAGGCAAGAGAGAGCACCCGACAAGACGCTCGCGAGCCGTCTTCATATCATGTTCGGCAGTCTCCGAAGACCTCAAGCGTTCCGCAAGAAGCTCTTCACGCCAGCAACGACTCGACTGAGCAGTGCGTCACCGCAAGGGCTCCTGGCGCTGGTGACATTACAGCATTCAACGATGATTCTGACCGTCGCGCGCTGTCGTCGGACGCTGACACGTTTCGAAATGCGCCTTCCTTTTCCCCCTTTCCAAAAGTAAGCGGTGACAACATCCCCCCCGCAGACGACGCCAAGGAGGAGATATTATGGAACGCACGAAAGCATGTTCTACACTCGCAGAATGTGGACATGCAGATAAGTTGGGCTCGTGATGTGCTCATTTGGGTCGAAATCTCCATGGATGCCATGGCACGGGAGTCTGCAGAAGGAGTTCGACCAGCTACGCCTCGCATCGAACATGAACTCCGTGTGGACGCGGTCAACATTATCGAATATCTGGCAGGACAAGAGCATCCAGATGCCTTGTACATCCGCTCCAAGTGGCTTGAATTTGGAAAGTTTGGCCATCGTGTTGACAAACGGGAGGCATTTGCCGGATACAAGCGTGCATCAGAATTGGGCAACGCGAGATCTGAATACCGCATGGGTATGCTTTTCGAGCAGTCCAACGACATGTCCAAAGCCAAGGAACACTACTATCAGGGCATGAGTCTGAAGGACTCGGCAGCGTTTTATCGCATGGGTATGATGAGCTTGCTTGGTCAGCATGGTGAACCAAAGGACTATGTCCGTGGGTTGGAGCGCATCAGGTCTGCGGCAGATTGCTCCGATGAAGATGCGCCTCAAGGGGCATACGTCTACGGCATGCTGGTCGATCGTGATCTGCCAGACATCACCATACCGGATGGCCTTCTAGCATATAACTTGGATACCGCTAAGATGCACGTGGAGAAAGCCGCATATCTAGGATTTGCCAAGGCTCAGCTCAAGATGGGCCAGGCCTACGAGCTCTGCCAGCTTGGGTGCGAATTCAACCCATCCTACTCGCTACATTATTACGGCCTAGCTGCCAAACAGGGGCTCCCGGAAGCTGCTCTCGGCGTGAGCCGATGGTTCCTTTTTGGATACGAGGGAGTTTTCAAGAAGAATGAAGAGCTTGCCTTCAAATACGCACAAGAAGCCGCTGCCTCGAAGCTCTCAACCGGTGAGTTTGCCGTGGGATATTACTATGAGATTGGCATTCATGTCAACCAGAGTATATCGGATGCACGTAAATGGTATCAGCTTGCAGCCGATCATGGAAACAAGGATGCTTTGGGTCGACTAGAGTCTTTGAGCCTTGATCAAAGTCTTTCCAAACGGGACCATGAAACGACAACCTTGACTAGAATCAAATCACAACACGGCTCGCAGCGTGGAACGCGACCCGAGCGTTTCAAACATGCCCAGCAAATGCCTACACTGAACGAAGCTCCACCGTCACATACAGGTTCCACTAGCGAGACTCAACAATCCTCGACAGTGGCTTCGCGGCGCTTTAGCAGGGGCTCAGCAGCAGGATCTCCTCGTATATCCCCACAACCATCTCCAGGTATGAAGCCGACAATCGTCTCGGACTATGCTGGATTTCCCGATCCATCCAGAGCATCCGTCGTCGGCACGGATAGGCCGTCCGCCGCTTTTAACCTCCGCCTCGGTGGGAACACGCAAGCACTCTCGCGGCCACATTCGGCCGCGCCGTACCCAGATGACGATGATCGGCCAGCACCTTTGAACTTCAACCGTTCTCATTCGACGGCACCTTACCCGGAAGACGATGCCAATGTGCCGACAGCAGTGGGATTCGGTCGTGGATTCAACCCGTTGCCATCGCCGCATACGGGCAGGCCGTCACCATCCAGCGCGTTTGGCATCAGAGCACAATCACTCGGGGCACAATCATTGCCACTGTCTCATTCAACTGGAAGTCTGCAGCCTTCGGCACAAGCAGGCCATCATGTCCGTGGCCGAGTTGCTTCCACGGGAAGAGATCACCAAGGGCCGGGCGGTGGTGGTGGTGGGTATGACACATACGGCAGACCTTGGAGTTCCCAGCAAGCTTCTTCAGGCGCAAACATGGTGGCCGCAAACGCAAACCGGCTACCAAACCAACCTCCTCGTCAACCTCCTCTTTCCTCACACGATCCACGAATCGCGTCTCAGAACTATGAGAGGTTTTCAAGAGTTCCGGTTGCGCCTGGGTATCCGGAAAGACTCAGTTCGATAACGACGCAGGAAGCACCTCAATCTCATCGGGCCCCAATGGTGTCATCTAGCTCCGGGCACGCGGCCTTGAATTCACGTCGGCCAAGTGCGGGGGAAGGAGTCAGGATTGGAAGCGCGCCTCCGACCGGTATGCCCGGACAGAGGCCCCCGGAGCCGTCGAGAATCCACTCCGGACCAGGTTCCAAACTTTCAGGAGCAGCATCTGCTGCGCCAGCTGCGTCAGCTTCAAAGCCCAGCAAGGGCCCAGCAACATTTGAAGACATGGGAATTCCACGTGTCAAACAAGAAGGGGACTGTGTAAGTACATTAAGGCCACGAGACGTGCTCATGTCGACTGTGAGAGAGTTCTGTATACCTAGGTAGATGGCTAACATGTCTGTTTAGGTGATCATGTAGTTGAACCGTCAGTACGGGTTAGGCTATTGTGCAGCGGCTTCATCTTCGCGGTTCAGCGACGATACACACAGAGTGAATACCGCGTCTGTTATAAGGGCCTGGATAAGCCGACTTATCCATCTAGTAAAGGGCTCTGCCGCCGGAAGGGAGAGAAGAAAGGATGTGCATGGACTTGAAAGAGCAGTTCTTTTTTTTTTTTTCCTGTCATATGCACTGAAGGAACAAAGCATTGCTCAATATACCGAAACACCATGTACGCAAGACGCTCCTCGTCTTGGGGTCTTTATTTCTAAAGTTTTGGCTACATTCCACGCGTGGTGGTTGCATGAGCAAATTGCACATTTTTTTTCTACACCACGCCTCCTCGTCTGACATGCCTGCTTGCACATCATGATTTGACCACACAGTAAAAGCCTTTTGTGCCCATCGTAGTCCGTGTCGGAGTGACGTGTATTACCGCCCCGAGTGCCCCGACATGGCAAATCTCATGATGTACGCCCGCTACATAAAGAATTAATGTAATGTGCATACACACATATGTACGTACATGACTTTGACCATTTTGTGACTGCCGAAGGGTATCGCAATCGACCTTTTTCCAACTAACCCAGTAACTAGGCTATTCAAGGAATAAGTAAAGAGGGAGGAAATGTATCAGTATTTTGTATACTAGGCGTTTTAAAGCTTTAAATATCTCCAGTAGAAGAATGAAGAGTATACGTTAGTGTTCTATACCGGCCTTCAAAGCTTTGACATCTACAAGAATATATAGTATAGTATGCATCCGGATTTTACATATCAGTGTTACGTGATGGACATGGCACGTAGGTGCTTGGCATCGCCGCCTTGCGCGATGCATCACAAAGGCCATACGAAGATAACACTCAATGTCAAAGTATGGTGGTCCAAGTGTGTGTAAGGTCAAAGATGATGGTTCCTGACTACCTAGGTAGTGAGGGCAGGAACCCTCTTCTACGCGGGTGGTTTCTGCGGACCGTATCAGTATGAGTGTTTTACACAGATACTAGCCTTTCAAAGCTTTGATACCGTTAGGGTCCATCGTAAGAATGTAAATTATTTATTCAAATTCTTTATATTCCAACGTGTTTAATGGAAACATTCAGTATACCCCTAGTCGGTCCAAAACAAAATTGTCATGTCACTGAATATACATACATACACGTCTACACGACCAGGTCACGCGCACCCATACAGGATGAATGACCGTCACTGCCATTTCCCCCTCGTCAAAAGGGGCTGCTCAAAACGCATGGTATTTATCCACCTTTTCCACATGAGCGTCAGCGGATTCGCGCCCACTGGCCCCGGCATATTGCGTGCTCGTCTGGTGGTGATTTCTCAGCTCCCGAGTAATCTCGTCGACGTCCACATCGAGGTAATGGCTGAGAAACTGCCCAATCTCCGTGTTTTCGACGTTGCCGCGGATGCGATCCGCCTCGGGCCCGCCAGAGCTGTAGACGTTGACGTCGACGGCGGTGTGGCCGTGCGTGCTCCACCCGACGTGGGCGCGGAGGGATATCATGGCCGCAAGGGTTTCGATGGAGGATTCGGGGTGCTCGGCCAGGAGGGTTAGTTCTTGATCTGTGGCGTCGGAGATGCCCAGGCCGGGTATGACGAGCTCGTCGTTGATCCACTTCTTGAGTTGCTTTTTGTCCACGGCGTGTGCTTCGTCATTAGGAGGAGGAGAAGCAGAGGAAACATGCTTCAGCAGAGCTGCGGTCAGTTTCTCGCAGGATTGAGATGCATTTGCCAGGGCTTGCGGATACCAGTTGTAGACGGGCCAATGACCTGGTTCTTGGAGAGCAGTAGCAAGCCCGCCCGTTTCATGATCACTGGTTGCGACGAGGACGGTCTCGGTGTCACTGCGTTGGATAAAATTCAGGACTGCCGCAAACGTGTTGTCATATTCCAGCACCTCTCTGACCTGGGCGGCCGGGTCGTTGATGTGGCCGGCGTGATCGATTCGGCTGCCTTCAATCATGAGAAAGAAGCCCTTGTCGCTGTCGGCCGTGGCCTTTTCCAGCGCCCGCAGGGCCGTCTTGGCCATCTCACTGAGACTGGGATAGACGTCGTTCATGTTCCGTCTGTCGAGCTCGAAAGGAACATCGGTCGCGGCGAAGAGGCCAAGAAAGGGTAACTCCACCTTGTTGCCCCCATCGAGGTCGTCGAAAGCAGACCGGGTATCGGCATAGGTCCACCCGTACTTTTCCCTGGCCAGGGCAACCACGTCGACATTGTCCAGACGACAGCTCTCGGCAGTGCTGTTGGGCATGAAGTGGCAGCGGCCACCCCCCAGCATCAGATCAACCGATCGTCCCAGCGGTCCCTGGCCGATTTCCTGCAGGGCAATCTCGTCCTGCATCTGCCTCATCATGACGTGGCTGGCGAAGCACGCTGGCGTTGCGTCCGTGATGTCCGTCGTGACAACCAGGCCGGTCGCGTAGCCAGCCCGTTTTGCGGCCTCGAGCACGGAACCACACGGCTGATGGTCCGGTAAGACGGAAATGGCCCCGTTGTAGCTCTTCTTCCCGCACGAAAAGGCAGTGGCGCCGGCGGCACTGTCCGTGACCAAGCTATTGCTGGACCGGGTGCGACTCGAGCCCCAGAAGTGCTTGTCCAAGGTGAGGACATCTCCCTCGGGGAGCCCATCCACATGCTGGCGATAGCTACGGGTCAAGGAGAGAGACGCAGGCCCCATGCCGTCGGACACCATGAAAACGAGATTGCGCTTGGCGGCGCGGGAGCCATGTCGGGATGTTTGCTGGTTGTGTTGAGTCCAGACCGCGAGGACGACGACAGCGGCAGTAGCAACCAAGGCCCAGGCAAAGATGGCAATCTCGCGCGTCTTGGAGCTCCTGGATGCTCTCACATTGCTGCTGCTGCTCCTTGCGTTGGCTTCGTTGGCCTCGTTGGCTTCACGGTCTGTCTCTGGGCGGTCAGCCTCTAAGAGAGGACTGCGTTCGGACGCCTGTTGAGAACCAACATGTTGTGAGAATGCAGACCCAGCCTAGGTAGGGCAGTACACAATTGGATATCCGTATGATATGAGGCACAGGGTCACTGACCATGGAGTATGGATCAAGGGAGAGACCGCGTCGCAGGTCAATCACATCAGCCAAGCTTTGAGACGATGTCGATGGGTAGATTCGTGGGCTTGACTCGATAGGTGAGCACTGAGGAGTCGGGAGGCAAAACCAAAGAGGCTGGATTGGGATCTGAGAAGCATCTCGTTAAGAACGAGGCTGGTAAGGCTGGTACGGCAACGTTCCCCCGATGTACCGATGCGGGACTCGGGAGTACGTCACACGGTCACTTTCCACGCGTTGTACTAAACAGCCACACCGGCTCCACCAAGACCAAGACCCCGCCTCGTCCTGTCCATCCAATCCGATCCATCACCCACCAATAAAGTCAAAAGAGAATCGATATTCGATAAGCTCCGTGAAAATAAAATGTGTACATTTGCATATATGAAGTAGGTACTTAGTATGTATTGACATACCTAGTACTTACACATATATAAAGCCGCGTCTATGCTCGCGACCCTCAATCAAAGCAAAGCACGCTGGAACAACTAAACAAAAAGTAAGTAGTAACAATCAAAAAATCCCCGTCAAACCGCTCCCAATCAAAGATTACTTGGTCGTCGCTGCTAAATCATCTCATTTCCCGCTTCCCCGGTGCACGAGACTATTGCCAAATGCCAATGCCTGCGTTGTCCCATCAAAGCAGCTTTGCCTCCATCGTGAACAACATCAGCAGGTTGACGGTGGCTTGCTCCTCTCCGTGTTGTACCGAACAAATAATCTATCCAGAAAATGTGAGTGTCGAATGCCGTTTGGCCTCGCCCGCGCAAAGCTTTCGATTGCCTCTTCAACGCCCATATTACAGCGCTCAACAAGGTAACAGACGATAAAGTAACCAGTTCGGTTGAACCCATAGTGACAGTGTACACCAATAAGCCGGCTTTGTGGATTTGTCCAACCATCAGCACTGGCTCGCTCATTCCGGCTCTTGCGCACCTGATCTACCAGCCTGATGAACGATTGTACTTCATGGGGCTCGGGTGGGATTTTGGAAACGGTAGGGAACTTGTGATAGTGCACGCCCCCTCGTTCGAGGCCTCGCGGGTCATAAACTGGCTGATCTTTAGAGATATCAATGACATCGCTGATGGCGGAACCCCATTTCTCGATAAAGTGCGATGGGCTGTGCGTGTCATCCGCCTCACGCAGTGTTTTCATAGCTCGAAAGATGGGGGCACCCTGCGGACCTATGACTTGGGAAACTGGTTCAACTGACATCCACTTGTTCAAGTTTTTTATATCCCATTTGCCTTCGCGGGACAAGTACTGCAGTTGCCAAGCTAGAGATAATCTCCGCGTCACGTGGTTTGCAAGGAAATCCGATATCAGCCCAGCCAGCACTCTCGAGCATCGTGGCATGTAAAGGAGCGCGTGGTTGGCGGGAGACGGCATGATGAACGACCGGACAACCTGGGGCGGGTGCGCAGGTTGCGGGGGTACGGTTGCTGATACAGTTGTTGACATCTCGAGAGGCGTGCAAGGATCGTCGTCCGTATCTGGCATCAACGTGGAAGACACGTCTCCGTTGCTCCTTGCCGCTGGCGAGCTGTCAGTGTTCGGGCTGCTGCTAGTCTCTATCTGCTTCGAGGCATTTGTAGTATTTTCGTCTTCCAGGCTTGCAGACTGCTGGTCAGGTTCTGTTTTCACTCCGTCCAACACCTCCAGGATTTTTTGAACTTCCGTCGGAGGTGTCAAATGGTCGTCCGCTCCGGCTATCAGGAATATAGGAGCTTTGATGCTGGCCCACGCATCGAGTCCTGGCAATCCCCCTCGGGGCTTTCCTTGTACATACGACGGAAGTAAACCATACGCCATTCGTCTCCAAACTGGGGTTCTGCTCTGCTGGTTAAAACGATACTGCATGATCCTTAGCTCTCGGTCCGCCGTATCGCCAACGAACCGAGACACACTGAGACTATAGGGGCCTCCCACGCCGTCCCAGGCACGCCAAAGGGTAAAAAGCCAGCCTGGAATCCACAATAATCGGCGAAGAAGAGCAGATTTTTGCTCGTCGGGTGGTCCGGCAGTGGGACATATAGCGATAAGTGCTACGACGTGTTGCGCGATGCTCGTCTTGTGGCTCTTGGCGTGGCTCGCAAGCTGCGCTGCCAATGCAGTTCCCATACTATGACCAATCAAGACGACTCCTTGACCAGATCCTGCATCGCGATGGTCTTCAATGATGGTTTCGATCAGCTCCCCCAACGCTTCTGGCGTATACGCATCCCAGGAGGTATTGGTGTATTGTGAACGACCGCCTCCAGGGAAATCAATGGACAGGCACGGCGCAAGGTCGATAAGGCTGCTCAGTAATGGATGAAACTGGGCGACGGAGCCTCCCAGTCCGGGTATACAAACCAAGAGCGGCAGCGGTGCCGGTGTTTTGGGAAGCTCCGCTGCTTTGCTATGGGGTCGGAAGAAGACTCTCACATCAGTGTACTCAAATCTGCTTGTTTTGTATGATTTGAGCTGCGAATGGTTTCTCAGGAGAGGCGGATCTGTCAACAAAGGATCCGTGTCGAGGGCTCGGCTGCCCGAGTCTGAAGATGCGTCATGTTCTGCCATTGAGATGGAGTCCGGGGCGCGCAGGTGTGAACGATACAGAAGACACAAGACACTCTGCCGCACAGTCGGCGACCTTGACTTTGTGCAATGTGAACAGAAGTGGTTGGGATGGAGAAACGCTATGCAGAAAACTTGCCCAAGTGGGTGTGTTCTCGTCTTGGCTTCTTCAACGATGAAGTCTTCACCGTCGAACGGGGTGGGAAAGAGGGACTAGCTTTCTATCTGTCGCACCAGGGTACACGTTTCGGAATTTGGATATGCTGCTCAGGCATTTGGCTGGAGAAGGGACATCTGAACGGATAATTCGCGACTGGCTTGTGCCTTGTGTCTTGTGGCTCGGGTTGGTGTCCAATGATATAAATCAGTGGCTGCTGTGCGAATGAGGCTTCTGCATGAGTAAGTACTAGGCAGATAGGCAGGTAGTCAGGTAGTCACTTGGTTCTTGGTTTGAAGTGGGATTTAGCAATCTCGAGGATGAAATCTTGGCCTGTATCCTACTCACTATGTCAAGCTCAAAAGTTGGGAGATTGTTAAGAAAAAAAAAAAAAAAAAAAAAAAAAAAAAAAAAAAGGAACGGCTATCTCGGATGTCGCCGTGTCAGCTCAACGTTGACGATGCGATCATCACGGGTAAGATGAAGTGGAGCAGTGATGGCAAAGGCTCGAATAGAGTGACGAGCCTCACAATATTTTCGGTGCCGATATTGAGTACAAGGAACGGGCAAGGGTTCATTCAGCGCACGACTGTGTCTGTCAAACGCGCAAGCTTTTGTTGATACCGAATCAATCAATGGCCTTGGTTGTGGCATGAATCGTCATTCGGCATGGCGCAGCCTGATAAGGCGACCCCTGGGCCCTGGCTCAGGTACAATGTACCTAGGTACTCACCGTCTGTACCGACGCGCGCCACGCGAGATTCCCGGTCATGGACTCATGGACCCTCCGCGGGCGACTAGTGACACACTGACAATCAGTAAATATAATTTATAATATTTTCCTTACAAGATATAATATTTTACAGAAACTATACAGGCTGACCTCTTGTCCCTAGAATTTAGGTCCGCGCAACTAGGTTCCCAATAACACACAGCAGTTCACTTCAACCATTTTCTTGGTGACAATCTGCCACTTTTGTGGACATGTGCCTGCCTACCCTACTCATCAGCCTCCGAATGGGCTCGGAACTTTCAGCCCAATCCTCGGGTGTACGGTTTGGGCCGTGGATCAAGTTGGGTCTCTTCGCTGAATTCCCTGGCATGGTCGTAATCATATTTTCGGGCCATGACATTGTCCGATGAAACCGCTTGCATAGAACGTGTTTATCATTGTGCTAGATACCAATAAACGGAGCAATATTCCAACACTACAATGTTCACTTAAAAACGTCTTGACAGCACAAGAAAGCTGCAGTCTTCTTTACTTTTACAACAATAAATTGTACATGAGCACCATCGACCAGCCCAGCCAGCCCGTACCGTCTCCAGATACCACATATAATCTCATCACGGCAGACATTGTACCGAATCCGCGCACCATAATCCTCGCAGGACAGACGACATGGCATCACACAAATATTACACTAAAAAGCTGATCCCATCCGAATCGCTTCCTATGCCTTGGCGCCGACACCGTCCTGCCAGCCAATGGGTATCAATGCTGCGGCAACTTCGGAGACTCCACGTTCCGTAGCGAGCAAGTTAAACTGCGCTGCCGCGTTTCTCGTATCCAAAACTTCGACTCGCATCCCAAGCTGGGTGATGTGCATCTTTGTTTCAGGACTAAGCGGGAGGTTACTTTTGCCCACACCGAGGACCAGCAAGTCTGCACACCGGGTCAATCAGTTAAGGAGCGCATGCCAAGAGAGAGGGCAGGGAAATCGTCCAGCCACGGTTGAACATGTCCCGTGGTACGACGCTTCATTGCGAGTCTTTCTGTGAAAAGAGGAAGGTCTCTGACCAAGGACAAAAAAAAAAGAGAGAGCGAGAAAGGAAAAAAAGGAAAGAAGAAGAACTGTGTCAGGATCATGATATAGCGCTTACCCGGACGAGGCCACAAGAGATCAAACAAGCCAAAGGCCTCGAATGGAATATCAAACTGGCCCTTCTTGTTCGTGAGCACCAGTGATCCCCTAGCCTCCCATGGTCTCCATCTGAAAGCCTCGCCATGGACCAGTAAAGCCCCATCACCGTTCGTAATCGTGATACCACTATTGAGCCCAAATCCGTCGTACATACAGACATCCACAGAAGTGGACGGCGCGGGCATCCCTCTCAACATGTCCATCTCATTAAAATCGGTCGGTGGCGGCTCGGATGGCGTGTCTCGTTGTGAGCGAAGCCGGGGAGAACACGTCTGGAGGAATCGAACATGCTTGCTGGTTGCTGTTGTTGAGCTAGCAGAAGCGCCCATATGAGATGTGGAATACTGAGAGAAGTTGGAAAGAGGTTGTGGTTGTCGAAGAAGAAAATGAGAGGTTCGTTGTTCGCAGCCGATGCGACTGGCCCTGCAGCAAGCGCGAAGAGTACAGGCCATGGCGAGTTCGATGTAGAAAACGGATGCACGAAAGCGTACACGACAATGAGTGCAGGGAATACGGGACGACAATTTGAACGAGAACTGAAGGCGGCCCAGAAAGTACAATTTATGCCGACAGGGATGTGTTCGTCTTCTGAGAAGCTTTCCCCGAGAACTTTGCGAGGGGAAGAACGGTGCGAGGATCAAAAGAACCGCCGCCCATTTCATCATCAGTCTTGTCTTTTGGGCGAAAGGCCTAGTCATGGTGCTCCACACTGCGACCATGACACCTGCAACTCATTCAACCACGCCAATTGTCTCGCCTTCAGGTTGGTCCTGGACTTTGAATATCCCACCAGGGCAGTATAGTGGCAACGCAGAGAATAAGCGCCCTTGCTGTAGGCATGCGATTGCCTTTTCAGCATACGCAAGCATAATTTTAGAATCACAAAAGATTTTAAGAGTGCAACCACAGAATTGGAATGTGATCTTGATGCTCTTTTTTTTTCTTCATTCAATCACCAAGGAGGAGATGCAGTCCCAACAACGGCAGAAGATCAGCGCTTCTAGCCGCGTTCCCTATGTATGCAGTTCCTTTTGTCCTAACGAACACCGAAGCAGTGAACCATGGCCCTTTTCCACCCCGCCTCCAAAAAGTTAAAAAAAAAAAATAACGGTTCCTTGCCACAGTGCACAGTAAAGTCAAAAACCCATTACCATGTCAACGTTTATTTCTTCTTCTGGCTCTGCTCCTGCTCCTTCAACACCTTCTTGACAATCTTCTGCTCCTCAATCAAGAAAGCACGAACAATGCGATCACGAACGCAACCACCGCATCTCGATCCACCATAGGCACGCTGCACAGTCTTCTTGGGTTTCGAAATCTGTGAGTACTCGCGAGGTCGGAGGGCGGGAATCTATATGTCGTGAAGTCTCGTGAGTAGGTGTTTCTTTTTGCCTGGTGTGGTAGGTTCAATCAAGACAACGCCCATGAGTTGCAAGATTGCTCGGTCGCCGACTTCTCCAGGAACGCCATGCTACCGGCCGTTTGAGAATCGATTCATCTTGGCCAGGCCGACTTGCAGCCAGGGTTTGTCTTGAAATCCCAAATTCGTCCCGAGCATTCTCCGTCCTCCCCGATTTCGTCGTTATTAAAGAACTTACGCCAATCAGCTTGGAGCCACAGTCGCCGCACTTGGGAACGGTGCCACGCTTCTTGATGTGCAGCAGTCGGAGTTCGCCACCGGGGGTCTTGACAACGCGCGTGCGGTTGGATCGGGTGTTGTAGCTAGGGATGATGTGTTAGCTACGAGGTTCGAATTCGTGGGAAAAAAAAGTCGTTCATGGGTGATTTGAGTTGTCGAAATATATCGGCTTGTAGCTTACCCGTTGCGGCGGCGGTAGGTAACTCGTTGAGGCGCCATTGTTGCTTGTCGTGCTGGGAGTGTGCAATGAGGATCTCACCAGGAAACGATGAATTTCGAGATTTGGGAACAATTTGTGTGGGCAGAAAAGATAGATTGTGCCCGCTAACCTGGCGAATCAGAGTCGTTGCATCCTGCACTGGACCCACGGCATGGTCACATGACAGTGATGGCAGAGCTACTTGCACTCCATGTGGAGCTGAGGTCAGCAACGGAATTTGGCAAAGGGGTTTCTCTTGTCGTCTGCTCCCCAACACCTCGACAGGTAATGTTTCATTCTCTTGGATGATTGCGCAAATCGTTCGCATATTCTTTTTATTAGTGAGACAGGCGAGCCGCGGCCCATTCTCTCTCCGCTCGCTTTCTCCCATCTCGATCTGGAGTTTTTTCTTTCTTTCTTTTTTCTCTTGTTGTTCTTGAAGCTGTGATAGAGCAGCCACATCTCTCGGATGATAACACCGTGAGCGGAACCCAACTAACAAAACTCGTTCTACCTACCCAGGTATCTGCCGTTCATCCCGTCAGCCGCTCACGTAGAAATGTCGATTTTTTTTTTTTGCATGACCTTCAAATGGTGGATGCAACCTCTGATACCTGATGATTGAGAACATGTAGTCTAGTCTGGGCCATTTACTAGATTTTAAACCGGGAAGCAGATGACGATTCTTTTCATTAACAAGTGTTTCCCGATGAGTAACGCAACTGCCCAAAACGCGCCTAACGCCGCCAAAGCAAGTAGAAAAAGAAAATCTATATCAAGAGTATACTGAAACGTTTGTCATTCCCTCTCCATCTTGAGCCAATCTGGATGGTCCTTGTGCCGCCACGGGTTTATACCTAGAGGGTCCTCTTGTCGACTTCTCTCGACGTATGCAAATATCTGCTTGCTCTTTTCGTCTCTCATCAGCTCTGTGAACTCCTTGATATCTAATTGAGCATCGGTCACTGCCTTGACGAAGCTATGGAAAAGAGCATCGGCTGCGGTTTTTTTTTTAAAAAAAAAACACAAAAAATCTCATCAGTCTGGTCACACTCCACGTTGATCATCTTGGAGGACTCACGCGAGGGCTGTTTTTGAACCAGAGGGTCAAGCATTTTAGGAATAGTATCTCTCAGCAATCGTGCCTGCAGACAATCCAAGACACAACAGTCCAAGGTTAACAAGCGAAACAAAATGAGGCGCATGTGCGATGGAAGAAGCAGATGGGCTGGTGGATGGGCTGGATGGGCTGTACCTTGATGTATAGGAGCTTGAGTCGTTTCATAGCTTGGCCCAACTGAACCTCGTCCATTGGTGCGTCGTGGCTGATCATGTCAGCGGCTGCCTCTGGCCGATCATCCATGATATCTGCAGTGAAATGCAGAAAACTGTTGTTGCTAGATGCAGAATCAGCTTGAAGTCGATGACATCGTGTTTAGTGGAGTTGGTCAGAATCGATGTCGTTGTTTGTGTTGCTGGCACTGCAGTGAGGCAAGGGAGGAGTGTGTGGTGGGGGGGCATGTGCTTGACCGGGGGGATGACGGAGCTGATTCGAAACAAAGCAGAGAGTGTGACACCAGACCAAGAAGACAAACCACGCCCCTCATCAGCAGGCACAGCGACCATACATACGGATTTCGGATGGCAGTTTGAAATTTTTCGAAACAAAACAAAGCAGCAAGGTGTCCTGAAAGAAAAATGTCGAATGTCGATTTCTTTTTTGTCCTTCTTTTTTTTGTTCATGCGAGCCATGCACAAGTCCCCATTATGATCAAGACGTTGGCCGAAGGACAATAACATATCGCATGAGTGCCCAGAGAACAAGGTTCGGGTCTATGTTGTTGCTTCTTGATGAAAAACGGGGGAAATAACTTGATTTTTTTATCATTACTTTATTCTCCATTTGCCAGTTTCGCAAAAAAAAAAAAAAAAAAAAAAAAAAAAAAGAACTTCGCTCGCAGGCACAGCGGGCACACTGGCAGACAGAAGCTGGATTTCCGGAACGTGTCTCTGGTTCTGGTCCAAATGCTCCATTGAGTGGGTTCTTGGTCTCCACGCAACGTGACTGGCTGAAACCAAGCTCCGTCTGGGTATTGACAGTGCGGATTAGAAAATCCTCACAGCCCAGCCATCTTCATTTGCATACCTACATTGCACCTACTCACATACATCCAACCGCGACGCCGAGATATCCGGCACCGCTAATATCGACAGCCGCGCCGTTCAGTCAAAAAGTGCTTGCAAGATCTTCTCCCCTAATCGAAAAAAAAAAAAACTTAGAATCAAGATTTTGTCAACTAGAGCTCCATCTCGACTCGGCAGACACTTTCCCTTTCGCTCGCACGAGGAAGTCGCGCTTATCGCGACCGAGTTGAACATAAGATGCCAAACACACCGCCACCGGCCCTTCTACCGCCTCCAGAAGGCATATTTCGGTCGTTCGATGACCTCATGACCTCTGTACAAAGAGTCGCCAAAGACCAGGGCTACGGAATCGTGAAGCTTCGTGCGTCGAATTATCGCGATGGAAAGCCTACGCGTTACGATCTGGTGTGCGACCGGGGAGGCGTCAAGTATAACAGCACGGCCAAGAAACGAAACCCGTCCACCCGCAAGATCGATTGCCCCTTCCGAGCCAAGGCTGTCTGCGAAGTACAGCTAGGGAATCAATGGAGATTTGCTTTGCAGGAACCTCGTCACAATCACGAGCCTCGCATCCCCTCCGGAACTCCCGGACAAGAGAATGCTCCACTTGCAACGACCATTCGATCCTTCACCAACAAGTTGGACCGGCTGAGCCATGATATGGCGCAAGGATTTATGCGCATCGAGCAGCGATTGGAGAACATAGAAAAGCGCATGGAAAACTTAGAGGCTCGCGCCGGAGGCTATGAACCGCGCTTTCAGTCGATCGAGTCACGGTTGCAGAACATGGAAGGGCCACGTATGGATGGCATCGGTATGGACGATGTTGAAACGCGTCTGCTAGCCTCTTCAGTCATGTAGAGCCACGTACAGAGTGTTTCATGAGGCAGTATTTGTTTCCGCACACTAAATGGGGCTTCGGCTTTGGTTGTTGCTCCATCATACCGACCGAGAGTCGAGCTCCAAACGTTGGAGCATGAGGGAGGCATGATTCTGCATTATGTGTGATGACCCAGCACAAGGCAGTATCAAATTGTATCGCCGTTGAATTCAGGCCTGGCTGCTTCGGATTTGATGGGTTTTTTTTTTCTTTCCAATGGCCCTCGGACCTCGAAATTTGAAGATGACCACGATCTGCGCAGAGTGTTGTTCTTTTTTTCTTTCTTTTTTTGTCTCGTGTTTTGTCTCGCACCCTCTTCTTTTCTCGATTTTACGATTCCCCAGACATAAAACTATGGAAGACTATGTCGATGGCGTTATGAGCTTCTGTGAAGATCCTGGCTTTTGTCAACAGTTGGACCGTTTGATTTTTTTCCCCTTCCTTTTTTTTTATACTTGTAGGGCGGGTCGGCAAATGTGTAGGGGGAAGGGGGGTTTTTTGATGATTCTTACCGGTTGTACAGGTGTCTATAGTGTGCTCTGGCTCTAGAAGTATAGGTATCGTATGGATTGATATTGCGGCGGGAAAAGCGAGTCGCGAAATGCTTTGATATGTAAACAACCATACCAAGGGAGTTAAGGATTGTCCCGCATGATTTACAGTATGACAGCCGCGATGGAATACCGCGATGGAATACCGCGATATATTGATGACTGAATGGTGTGCTGTTGAAGGAAAAACAAAGCGAAGGAGAAAAAAAGTTTAAAAAAAAAAAAAAAGGACGCTGGCGACGTCATATTGACCAGTACACCACGCACAGTCAATATTTTTAGGATGAGAGTCGTACGCTACAAGGACGGATGATATCATCTGTGCAATATTACGGTAGCCGGTTTTCAGTAGCGATATTATCCGATAGCTGATCGCGTAGACCGTGAGAATGTGAGAATGTGAGAATGCTCGGACTTCTAGTTTGAAATCGCTTTTCGAAGCATGAAGTCCTTCGGACCTTCTTGTCTCCATTGCCAGACCTTCTGCGAGGCCTGGCAGCGAGATTTCCTCAAGAGCGGCGCCGAAAAGCGAGTCGTCGGAAACGTCGCCCCATCTCGCACTGCCATTCACCAATAAATAGGCACTAGGTACCTAGTACTTCGAACCGCTTTGCCGACTTCGCGTGTGTACGGTTGACGTCGCGGGCGGGTAGCCGAGTCGTACCTGGAGCTTGAGAGTTCTCCGACCCAATAACCTCCATCTCCGCCTCCAGCGCTCAGGGAGGCGGCCCACCGAAACTCATGAAACCTCGGTCGACCTGGGCCTTTTCTAGGATGGAACGGACGGACAAGGCCGAACTTGGCAGCACGTTTCGCCTTCTTCTTCCACACTCCAACCCACCCCGAATCAGTTTACAAGCGCACAAGCCTCCCACCTGTGCTTGTGCACGGGGTCCGATATTGTTAGCTCAAGGCCGTGGTTCAATGTACGAAGGATCCCGACAACCATAACCAGGTATTTACCCCCGCAATCATCTGTATACGAGAATCATTCAGGGGATAGACTGTACTGGCCGGGAAAGCAGTGATAATAGGCTGAACATGGAGAGACTAAGCATGATACAACCAGTGTTTCCTCATTTTCGCCTCGGCTTGAATACGAGTAGAGTTCATATTGGGCACGACATTTATCTCATATAAGAGGGCATCCGTCTTCCAAGGTGCCGTGAAATCTGCCTTTATTTGCATCACGTCGTAGTACTCCGTGCCTATTACATCTTCTTATCATTCCTACAAACGCACCACGCAACGCACCACGCTCAACAGCGCCCACTCCTACACAAGCGAAAAGATCCCAGCAACTTCATCACCATGCAGTTCTCAACATCCACCGTGCTAGCTGCCATTGCCATCTTCGCCGGACAAACGCTCGCTTATTGCAAGCCGGCCACCATGAAGGGCACCTCTCGGGCCTGCACAACTAGCGACAACATTGACTGGAGTTGCCCTGATGGCACAACAATTCATAACTACAACCCAAACAACAACAACGAATTCATAGTCACCACCAAAGACAAGGATGCTTATATCGATGCCTTTTGCACCAACGACTTTGTGGATTACCTCCAGGTGCGCTGTGCCGCAGGCCTTACAGACGCCCTCACTCTGCCCTGCGGCAAGGACACCGCCCGGTTTTTCATCAACGTGTAGACTTGGCCAAGACCTTTTACGCACTTTTCAACGACAACCACCCTTCGCAGCATGTGTCGGTCGCGTTCCTCTTGTGCTGGCCGGGAAAGCAGTAACAATAGGCTAAATATAGACATGCAGGATTGAACTAGTGTTCCTTTTCATTTGTTTCTTTTGACCTTTGCCTGCACTAGAGTAGAACTACTGATAGGATTCGGTTATATGTATTATATAAAGAGTTGTTCGTCGGCCAAGGCGCCACGCCGTTGTCTTCTTTTTTCCATTCACATTGCTATTATGGTCTTTAACACCGGTTTCTTTTATCATCCCCACAAACGCGGCACGTAGCGCATAACGCACGACAGCGCCTGCCACGTACTCAAAACTATTACCGAGGAGGGTAATGAGGGTTTTCTAAAGAACTAAAGAAAAAAAAAAACAAGTGCTATTTACGCAACAATAAATTGCTCTACGCGTGGCCACCCTAGTTGTGGCAGAACCACCTACTCTATATTCCTAGACGTATATAACTAAAATACGTATCACAAAACTGTGTATAGTAAAACAATATACTATTTTCGGTACAAACCTAGCATGATCGAACACAGCAGGGCAGGCGAGAGAAATCGACGTGATTGGCGCCTTTTAAAAAAAGCACTACGTAATTTTGCATAAATCACAGTCGTCATCAGTCTGGTGCTCACACTTGTTCGTGGTACAGCCACAAGGGAGGGGGCCCTAGTTCCTCGTGAAGCCTGGAAGTATCGATGAGGACCCGACCGCCGGACCATGCATACTGTTTGTTCATCAAATGATGGAGCGGGCAGATAAATAAACTCTCACTTCGTTCCAACATCCACGACCGATGGTCTTTCTATAACCTCCGTGACCACTTCCGTGATAGAAGTGCCATCATCCAGCATCAACCCCTGCTGCGTGTACGTCTACCCGGTACAATTTGGAAAATTTTCCTGCATGCACCCTGAACCGAGCGGTGTTTGGACACTGACTTCCTCATTCCCAGTTTCATAGAGCTCTTCGCGGCCGTGCCTGTCGAGCATAACATCGTGCCATCAATCATGGGCCTCTCGTTTTCCCGTTTTTTCGGAGGCAGGCATTTCGGCACTAGCGTCCACGTTGACAGACATGGCGTGAGGCGTGGGCCGTGGCGGTTCTCCTTGGGGAAATACAGTTGTTTTCGATCCTGAAGGACGTACGTCGAGTGGTGATGAGACATGTAGTGACAGATGAATGAGGGAACGATCCGGGAAATTGCGCATGTTTACTGTCGTATGGGCGTCAAGTGAGATATAACAAACCAACATGAGGCCATGCATGTTTAAGAAGACTGAGGCGGCAGCAGGTGGTTGTGCAATTCTGGGTTGTGGGTAGATTGTCACGATGCTATTGTCAGTAGCGTAGGTACCTAGTTTGGGGAACTTGACTGCTTTTCTTGCTTTCCTTCTTTTCTTTCCCCTTTCAAAACACCACAAAAAGTGCCTGTTTTGGCGCCAAATGCTGTTGGGTCATGTTCCATCGCTTCTGGCCAGTCGAAGGAAATAAAAGTAGTCAGACAATTGGCAAGTATTACCACTGTAAAATGGCACTGTCTGAAACCAACATGAGTGGCATTCGGGACACCGGGGAGGCACGACCCGCAGCACTTTATGCATCTATCCGGACTTGCTGGAATTGACGTGGAGCGCAGCTAGCACACGAGATTCGAGGCTCTAGCCATCCACCACTACTCGTGTGTGTGAGAAAATAACGAGCACTCGCGAAGCTACAACGCATGAAATAAATCTCTTTCGTACACGCGCGACAAGTGTTACAACACACTGGTTGGCCTATTTGGTCGGGTGTGCTCAAGCAGGCTCATATTCCCGCCATGTCCACCTGCCATCGTCATGAGTGAAGCAAGCACCATTCCACACACATGCTTCTTTACCTCCCGAAACACACTTGCTCACGAGAAGTGAATATTCTTTTAAGTCCCGACAACGACACCAGTTTCTCTGCTCAGCATCATGGCCATTCTGTCATTCACTCTCAGCGAAGAAGGCGTATCCACATTCCGAGACGCACTCATCTGCCTCAACAAGTTCAGCGATGACGTCTCTCTAGAAGCAAGGAAAGATTCAGTACGACCTTATTTCTCCATGCCCGTGGTACTGAACAAGAATGGGAAGCTAAAACGGGTTTCCCGTCCACCTAGTTTGTACTCACTACGCTGAATAACTCCAAGTCAGCATATGCGAGCTTCAAATTCGCCACCAATAGGTTCTTCTCAAAGTATCAGTTTAATCCGGTTGGCCAGTTCCGGGAACGTTTTTACTGCACATTATACATTCGAGTTAGTCCTTAACCCTCCTTCTTTGAGCCTTGACGAGAGAAAATACGTGTGCTTTATATATATATAAATGTACATTTCATGCATACTGTAAATTCCTGCACAATTCATGCATATCATACGTCGGGCCTTGGCTAATTCTCATCGCCTAGGCTCTCATCTCTCTCTTCCGTAGTCGATCAAGCTCAGATACCCAACGTGATGCCGAAAGACAGTCCTTCATCGACAGGTGTGATGTCGTCATTGAAGACGGAGAAGGGTTCAAAAGCCGCTTCATTGTTCGCATGGTCTTCCGCAACGGTCTGACATCAACACATCGCCTGCCGTTCGAGGTTGCAGTGCCCGTTCATGCCAAGTTCAGCAAACAAGATGCCCCGCACCATTGGACGATTTCGTCAAGAACCCTTCGTCAGCTCATGGACCATTTCGGGCCTGGCATAGAGTATCTAGACATCAATACTGATGGAGATCATGTCAATTTCACTTGTTTCAGCGAGAAAACTGTCAGCGAGGACGGTACGATACTAGCTCGTTCTTGATTGACGACTTCGTCATGCTGACATCAATCTAAAGCGGTACTGAAAAAGCCATTGCAAACTTCCATTGCTATTGAAGCCGATGAGTTTGACGACATTGATGTCGAGAACAAGCTCCATATCGTCATATCTGTCAAAGACTTCCGAGCAATTATTCAACATGCAGGCGTTACAGGGAATGCAATCTCGGCAAGATATTCCCTGCCTGCAAAACCGATTCACCTATCATACTCCGGAGACGCCTTGTCCTGCGAATTTCTCGTCATGACAGTGGGGGAACGAGGCAAAAATCCCACACAGAAAGTTAAGAAAGGTCGACACGGAGCTGGAAACAGTACAGGCCCACGACTGGAAGCTGTATCTCAGAGGACGAGTGTTGCCCCATCTGAGTCTATCAATCATCCTCAAAATCATCAACCTTCGCAAACGAGGGCGGTGCTGACGAAGAATGGTTTACCGAACCCAACGACACCGCATTTGAGCGCTCCTAGAGCCAGCGCTTCAAGAATGGGTGCTTTTGACCTGAGACCAGCCCAGAAACCACCACCGCTGACTGTTCCGTCCGAGAGTCTGTTTGTAGAGGACCGTGGCTGGGAACCAGTCAGAGACGAAGACGAAGACGCCGAAGAAGAGGCAAGGCTAGAGTGGGATCATAGTGCTGACCCGGTATTTCAACCCGCGCCCCCATTTCCTCTCTCTGTATAGTTCTCCTCCGTTCATGAAGCTAACTTGGAGAGAAGCCGTCCGTTATGAGAATGAGCGACATAGAGGGAGAACATCATGCTGCAGGTTCTGGACAGCAAGAAGAACCCGAGGTCCAGTCTGAGGCAGCAGCGCAGTCAATCTACCTAGAGCCGACGCAAAAGCTGTCAGACGTTCAGAATTTCGCCTTGTTTCCTGATTAGGAGACGTCAGCTCCGCGTGGGAAGGGGGGTGGGAGGGGGGCACAAGAAACGGAGCAAAAATTCATCAACTAGATCTGATACATATCCAGCTGGTGGCACAACCGGCTCCTATCATCGCAATGCGAGAGCCGGCAGGAATGAATTTAGACGACGCGATTACGTTCCATCGGCCCTTCACGTCGCTCTGGTCAACTTCAGGACCGCAATTCCCATGTTCACCCCAACCCCATGATAGCACATCTCCGTCTTGTGATAAAGCAACAGCGTGCTCGCTACCGATGGCGATCTGTTTGATACCGGGTAGATTGGGTGGAGGAAGCTGGCCATGATCGTCCCTCCCCCAGCCCCTCAAAGTGCCATCTCTCATCAGCATGTAGACAGCTCCCCATCCAGACCCGACGTCCATCCAAGGGGACACTGTCTTGGGATTATGGGACACAATGCCCCATTTATCAGCTCCTAATACGCAAATATGTCCCGAATCAGGCGTGCTAAACAAGCATGTGGTTTCTTTGGTGCAAACCGCACGAGTGACTTTAAAGTTGATGTTTATCTTGCGAGGTTCAAAAGTGATCTCCGGAGGCCATCCCAGCTGTGCTTTACGACAATTTCCCCAACCGTAAGCATCCCCGTTATCAAGCACGGCTACCACGTGGCCCATTGAGGCTGTCAAATCGATGACCTCAGTTCCTCGCGGTGGAAAGTGTTGAAGACGATGGGCGACTGCTGTTCGGATGATGAGCTCGCCTGCACCCAACTCTCCTTTCATACCTATGCCATAACTGAATACTTTTGTTCGTTTTCCGTGAACATCTTGCGAAACAACGAAGGAGGCATTCCATGTAGCGGCAATCAAAGCAATGTGTCCGATGTCGTTCTTCTGTTCATCCTCCACGAGGCGACTCAACTGGAAGACTGGTATCTCCGTCGAGCCGCGAGTAATTCCGCATGCCCCACTAGAGGCATCACCACTCCAGTATAATTCACCAGCCTGGGTCAACAGCAGGGTGTGATTGCCTCCAGCGGCGATGCTCACGACCTCGGATGTCGGCGGTGCTGGGTGAAACCCAACTGGTTTAGGAACGGACACATCTTCCTTGTGACCGATGCCGAGTTGGCCCGAGCCGTTGGATCCGATGGCATAGATGGCCTGCATTTGCATAACATCAAATTGCTGAGCCGAATTTCGTGAATGGATTTGTTTTCGTTGTCTATTGCTTGTTTTATCAGGATTGAAGGCTCAACTGTGAGTGAGTGGGGGCTCGAGCTTTGGTGATTACATAATGCAAATTCGCCCTATTAATGAGGATTTTTTTTTCCCCCGGGACCACAACTTTCGCTTGTTCATCTCTTTCACACTGCTATCAGACATATTTGCCCAAACAAGCTGCGCACAGCTTGTTATCTGCTAGCTCCTGCAAAGCTTGCTGGCGTGAGGATGTGATTGCTTTGCTCTATTTGTTTTTTTTTTCCCAAGGAAGCTTACAAGTCCTGCACAATGGCCAGCGAAACAAAGATGGTCCCGCCTGGGATGGAAGATTTTGTTGTTGGACTTATTGGTATGGGCGACATGGGCAAGATGTACGCCGATAGGCTCTCTGCAGCAGGATGGAGGTAAGTCGACGCGTCTCAGTCGCCGCGGCTTTTGAGCGTGCTCAACAAACAAGCCCTTTGCCGCCAAAATCACAGTAAGTTTGCAAAAACACACACATGTGCACACACTATTTTAGCAAAACCTATACAATTCATCTTGTGGGCTACAATGATGACTAGAGCGCATTTGGCTCGAGTATTGTGCAAGCCAGTTTTCAGACCGTTCCGGCCTGTTGACATGTCTTGTGCTCTCACTGATGTAAACGCTTGCTACCTTAACAAACAACTGTCTGAAGTAGTCCTTAGCATGAATTTGGGTTTTTGCTTTCCTCTTGTCTTCAACTTTACCCCTAAAGCATACGTGGCTGACTGACCTGTGAAAAAAAAGGGATACGAGATTGACCAAACACGCCGCGTTAGAGTTTTGGCCTGCGATAGGGAAGATATATTCGATAGTCTTAAAGAACAATACCATGGCAAAGTACGGCCCAGCATGCGACGTCCATCTGTTCCAAAAAAAAAAAGTGCAAATTAAAAAACCATGCTGAGGCTGGCTATAATAGAAGAACATAGAGATTTGCCGAAATGGCCACTATGTCTCACGAGCTAGCGATTATATCATATACAGCGTCGAGGCTGCTACTATTGACCGCGTGATTTCCGAATTTGGACCCTGTATGCACACTCTCTCCCATTCGTCGTATTGATTCCATTCGTTGAGAAAAAGATGAAGGAGCGGGAAAGAAGGCCTCCGCAGGTGGGACCGGGGTTTATGAAAGTTTTGTGTGTCCGTCTGACTCTGACATGTATCACGCCCGTTTTTTTTTAAGCAACGAAGATGGGCGCAATTGTAGGTGGGCAAACATCATGCAAGTCTCCCGAAATTGCCGCTTTCGAGAAACATCTACCGTCCGACGTCCATGTGATATCATGCCACTCGCTGCATGGTCCCAGCGTGGACACACATAACCAGCCGCTCGTTCTCATTCAGCACCGTGCGCCCGACGAGGCCATGCGCAAGGTCGAAGCTGTCCTGAGCTGTTTTCGATCCAAGTATGTCTATCTGACAGCGCAAGAACATGATCGAATCACGGCCGACACGCAGGCCGTCACGCATGCTGCATTTCTGTCCATGGGAAAGGCGTGGCACGCCAACAGCCAGTTTCCGTGGGAGATGAATCGCTATGTGGGCGGGATTGAGAATGTCAAGATCAACACGATGCTGCGTATCTATGGCCAGAAATGGCACGTGTACGCTGGGCTCGCGATCCTGAACCCCGAGGCCAGGAAGCAAGTCGGCCAGTATGCCGAGAGTGTGACGGCTTTGTACAAGCTGATGCTCAAAGGAGATCTACAGGGCCTTCGCAGCAGGATCTACGCAGCCCGCGACAAGGTGTTTGGGACGGCCAAGAGCTGGGAGGGCGGTCCTCTCATCGAGCCGTCCATCTTGTCCTCCTTCTCGCTCGGCAAGCCGACAGACGCGCCGCCCATGCCCAACAGTCACCTCAGCCTACTCGGCATGGTCGATTGCTGGGCCGCCCTCAACATCGTGCCCTACGACCACATGCTTTGCAGCACGCCGCTGTTTCGGCTAAGACTGGGTGTCACGGAACACTTGTTCCGCGACACGGGCTTGCTGGAGGAGACGTTGCGGACGGCCGTGGAGGATAAGAGGTATCGCAGCGATGATCTCGAATTCACTTTTGCGGCGAGGGGCTGGGCGGAATGCGTCAGCCTCGGCCATTTCGAGACGTGGGAGAAACGTTTTGTCAGCACGCAGGAGTTTTTCCAGCCTCGGTTTGCCGAGGCCAAGACGGTGGGCGACCAGATGATGAGAAAGGTCCTGGAAGGTTCTAAGGAGGATGGCGCGCCAACGGCATCGGCATCGGCATCGGCATCGGCATCGGCATCGGCATCGGCATCGACAACCAAGGACCCAAACATGGCTGCGTGATGAACCTGCTCGGGCTGTTACTACATTTGAAGAGCAGACAACGTTTGTCAGGAGAGGATGAATGGGCGCTAGGGGTCTTGCTGAGGGGGATCTCCAGATGTGTTTCAGTAGTGTTTGGGGGTAAAGGGTAAAGGTGTTCGTGCTCAGGCACATACATATACCTGCACATACATAGAGAGAGAGAGAGAGAGAGAGAGAGAGAGAGAGAGAGAGAGACTAAGAAAACAAAGAAAAGAAAAAAGACGAAGGAAAGGAAACAAACGACCAACCAATAATATTA